>PVIY010001361.1:0-11057 GCA_004026745.1 Myrmecophaga tridactyla | reverse complement strand
ATAGACCCTCCTAAGGGTGGGGGGTGGGGGTGGTGGGAAGGCACCATACAGCAGGGCAAGAAAGAAGAACTGAAAAATTATCCTCTCATAAACAAAACCTAAACTAGAGGTCCAGAAAAAGCTGAACTGAATGTCAAAGAACAGATAGACAACAAAGTCATCCAGCAAGAAAACCCTAGGTAAGAGAAGCGAAAGGAATCTCCAGAATAAACTAATTAAGGTAATTAAATGTCTAAACGCCAGCAAAAAATAACAAATCACACAAGGAAAATTGAAGATATGGCCCAGTCAAAGGAACAAACCAATAGTTCAAATGAGATACAGGAGCTGAAACAATTCATACAGAATATACGAACAGACATGGAAAACCTCATCAAAAACCAAATCAATGAATTGAGGGAGGATATGAAGAAGGCAAGGAATGAACAAAAAGAAGAAATGGAAAGTCTGAAAAAACAAATCACAGAACTTATGGGAATGAAAGGCACAATAGAAGAGATAAAAAAAAAATGGAAACCTACAATGGTAGATTTCGAGAGACAGGGGATAGGATTAGTGAACTGGAGGACAGAACATCTGAAATCTGACAAGAAACAGAAACTATAGGGAACAAAATGGAAAAATATGAGAAGGGAATTGGAATTGAATGATAATATGAAGCGCACAAATATACGTGTTGTGGGTGTCCTGGAAGGAGAAGAGAAGGGAAAATGGGGAGAAAAACTAATGGAGAAAATTATCACTGAAAATTTCCCAACTCTTATGAAAGACCTAAAATTATAGATCCAAGAAGTGCAGCATACCCCAAAGAGAATAGATCCAAATAGACGTTCTCCAAGACACTTACTAATCAGAATGTCAGAGGTCAAAGAGAAAGAGAGAATCTTGAAAGCAGCAAGAGAAAAGCAATCCATCACATACAAGAGAAACCCAATAAGACTATATGTAGATTTTTCAGCAGAAACCATGGATGCGAGAAGACAGTGGGATGATATATTTAAATTACTAAAAGAGAAAAACTACCAACCAAGAATTCTATACCCAGCAAATATGTCCTTCAAAAATGACAGAGAAATTAAAACATTTTCAGACAAAAAATCGCTGAGAGAATTTGTGACCAAGAGATCAGCTCTGCAACAAATACTAAAGTGAGCACTAGAGACAGATACGAAAACACAAAAAAAGAAGTGTGGAGAAGAGTGTAGAAAGAAGGAAAATTAGATATGACATATAAAATCCAAAAGGCAAAATGGTAGAAGAAGGTACTACCCGTACAGTAATAACACTAAATGTTAATGGATTGAACTCCCCAATCGAAAGACATAGACTAGCAGAATGGATTAAAAAACAGGATACTTCTATATGCTGTCTATAGGAAACACATCTTTGACACAAAGATAAACATAGGTTGAAAGTGAAAGGTTTGGAAAAGGTATTTCATGCAAATAACAACCAGAAAAGAGCAGGAGTAGCTATACTAATATCCAACAAATTAGACTTCAAATGTAAAACAGTTAAAAGAGACAAAGGAGGATACTCTGTACTAAAAAAAGGAACAATTCAGCATGAAGACATAACAATCATAAATATTTATGCACCGAACCAGAATGCTCCAAAATACATAACACAAACACTGCAAATACTGAAAAGGGAAATAGACACATCTACCATAATAGTTGGAGACTTCAATTCCCCACTCTCATCAATGGACAGAACATCTAGACAGAGGATCAGTAAAGAAACAGAGAATTTGAATACTACAATAAATGAGCTAGACTAAACAGACATTTATAGCACATTACACCCCACAACAGCAGGGTAGACCTTTTTCTCAAGTGCTCATGGATCATTCTCAAAGATAGACCATATGCTGGGTCACAAAGCAAGTCTCAACAAATTTAAAAAGATTGATATCATAGAAAACATTTTCTCAGATCATAAAGGAATAAAGTTGGAAATGAATAATAGGCAGAGCACCAGAAAATTCACAAATATGTGGAGGCTCAACAACACAATCTTAAACAACCAGTGGGTCAAGGAAGAAATTACAAGAGAAATCAGTAAATATCTTGAGGCAAATGAAAATGAAAACACAAACATACCAAAACTTATGCGACGCAGCAAAGGTAGTGCTAAGAGGGAAATTTATTGCCCTTAATGCCTATATCAAACAAGAAGAAAGGACAAAAATCAAGGAATTAACTGTCCACTTGGAAGAACTGGAGAACAGCAAGCAAGCAAAAGGAGAGAAATAAAAGATTAGACCAGAAATAAATGGAACTGAGAACATGAAAACAATTGAGAAAATCAATAAAACCAGAAGTTGGTTCTATGAGAAAATCAATAAGATTGATGGGCCCTTATCAAGACTGATAAAAAGAAGAAGAGAGAGGATGCAAATAAAGAAGATCAGAAATGGAAGAGTAGACATAAACAATGACCCAACAGAAATAAAGGAAGTAATAACAGGATACTATGACTAACTTTATGCTAATAAAATACAACAATGTAGATGAAATGGACAACATCTTAGAAAGGCATGAACAACCAACTTTGACTCGAGAAGATATAGATGACCTCAACAAACCAATTCCAAGTAAAGAAATTGAATCAGTCATTAAAAAGCTTCCCAAAAAGAAAAGTCCAGGACCAGATGGCTTCGCATGTGAATTCTATGAAACATTCCAGAAAGAATTAGTACCAATCCTGCTCAAATTCTTCAAAAAAATTGAAGTGGAGGGAAAGCTACCTAATTCATTCTATGAAGCCAACATCACCCTCATACCAAAACCAGGCAAAGATATTACAAAAAAAAGAAAACTACAGATCAATCTCTCTAATGAATATAGATGCAAAAATCTTCAACAAAATTCTAGCAAATCGAATCCAGCAACACGTTAAAAGAATTATACATCATGACCAAGTAGGATTCATCCCAGGTATGCAAGGATGGTTCAACATAAAATCAATTAATGTAATACACCATATCAAGAAATCAAAACAGAAAAATCACGTGATCATCTCGATTGATGCAGAGAAGGCATTTGACAAAATTCAACATCCTTTCCTGTTGAAAACACTTCAAAGGATAGGAATACAAGGGAACTTCCATTAAATGATAAAGGGAATATATGAAAAACCCACAGCTAATATCATCCTCAATGGGGAAAAACTGAAAACTTTCCCCCTAAGATCAGGAACAAGACAAGGATGTCCACTATCACCACTGTTATTCAACATTGTGTTGGAAGTTCTAGCCAGAGCAATTAGAGAAGAAAAAGAAATATAAGGCATCAAAATTGGAAAGGAACAAGTAAAACTCTCACTATTTGCAGATGATAAGATACTATATGTTGAAAACCCTGAAAAATCCACAGCAAAAGTACTAGAGCTAATAAACGAGTACAGCAAAGTGGTAGGTTACAAGATCAACACTCAAAAATCTGTAGTGTATGGCGGGCCACGGTGGCTCAGCAGGTAAGAACGCTTGCCTGCTGTGCCCGAGGACCCGGTTTTGATTCCTGGTGCCTGTCCATGTAAAAAAACAAAACCAAAACAAAACAAAAAACTGTAGTGTTTCTATACACTAGTAATGAATAATCTGAGGGGAAAATCAAGAAACGAATTCCATTTACAGTTGCAACTAAAAGAATAAAATACTTAGGAATAAATTTAACTAAAGAGACAAAAGACCTATACAAAGGAAACTATAAGAAATTGTTAAAAGAAATCACAGAAGACATAAATAGATGGAAGGGCATTCCGTGTTCATGGATTGGAAGACTAAATATAGTTAAGATGTCAATTCTACCTAAATTGATTTACAGATTCAACGCAATACCAATCAAAATCCCAACAACTTACTTTTCAGAAATAGAAAAACCATTAAGCAAATTTATCTGGAAGGGCAGCGTGCCCTGAATTGCTAAAAGTATCTTGAGGGAAAAAAACGAAACTGGAAGTCTCACACTGCCTGACTTTAAGGCATATTATGAAGCCACAGTGGTCAGAAGAGCATGATACTGGCATAAAGATAGATATATTCACCAATGGAATCATATAGAGTGTTCAGATATAGACCCCCTCAGGTATGGAGATTTGGTCTTTGATAAGGCATTCAAGCCAACTCACCTGGAACAGAGCAGTCTCTTCAATAAATGGTGCCTAGAGAGCTGGATATCCATATACAAGAGAATTAAAGAGGACCCATATCTCACACCCTATCCAAAAGTTAATTCAAAATGGATCAAAGATCTAAACATTAGGTCTAAGACCATAAAACAGTTAGAGGAAAATGTAGGGAAATATCTTATAAATCTTATAATTGGAGGCGGTTTTATAGACCTTACACCCAAAGCAAGATCACTGAAGAAAGAAAGAAAGAAATGGGAACTCCTCAAAATTAAACACTTTTGTGCATCAAAGAACTTCATCAAGAAAGTAAAAATACAGCCCACACAACGGGAGACAGTATTTTGAAATGACATATCAGATAAAGGTCTAGTATCCAGAATTTATAAAGAGATTGTTCAACTCAACAACAAAAAGACAGCCAATTCAATTACAAAATGGTAAAAAGACTTGAACAGACACTTCTCAGAAGAGAAAATAGAAATGGCCAAAAGACTCATGAACAGATGCTCAATGTCCCTGGCCATTAGAGAAATGCAAATCAAAACCACAATGATATATCATCTCACACCCACAAGAATGGCCATTATCAACAGAACAGAAAATGACAAGTGCTGGAGAGGATGTGGAGAAAGAGGCACACTTATTCACTGTTGGTGGGAATGTCAAATGGTGCAACTGCTGTGGAAGGCAGTTTGGCGGTTCCTCAAAAAGATGAATATAGATTTGCCATATGACCCAGCAATACCATTGCTAGGTATCTACTCAGAGGACATAAGGGCAAAGACACAGACGGACATTTGCGCACCAATGTTTATAGCAGCATGATTTACAATTGCAAAGAGACGGAAACAGCCAAAATGTACATCAATAGACGAGTGGCTAAACAGACTGTGGTATATACATATGATGGAATATTATGTAGCATTAAGACAGAATAAAGTTATGAAGTATGTAACAACATAGATTCACCTTGAGAACATTATGCTGAGTGAGACCAGCCAAAAACTAAAGGACAAATACTGTATGGTCTCACTGATATGAACTGACATTAGTGAATAAACTTGGAATATTTCGTTGATAACAGAGAGCATCAGGAGATAGAAATAGGGTAAGCTATTGGGTAATTGGAGCTGAAGGGGTACAGACTGTGCAACAGGACTGAATACAAAAAATCAGATATGGACAGCACAATACTACCTAACTGTAATACAATTATGTTAAAGCACTGAGTGAAGCTGCATGTGAGAATGATGGAGGAGGGCTGGAGACATAAATGAAATCAGAAAGAAAGATAGATGTTAAAGATTGAGATGGTATAGTCTAGGAATGCCTAGGGTGTATAATAATAGTGACTAAATTTACAAATTTTAAAAATGCTTTTGCATGAGGAAGAACAAAGGAATGTCATAATTGCAGGGTGCTGAAAATAGATGGTAATTAATGTTTTAAATAGTCGCCTTATGTGTGAGACTAAAGCAAAAAATGTTTATTTGGTACAAAATTTATTTATTTATTTTTTTTTTATTTTTTTTATTATTTTTTTTTTTAAATTTGCATATGGGCAGGAGGCACCAGGGATCGAACTCCAGACCTCCAGCACGGCAGTTCGGAGCTCTGCCTGCTGAGCCACGGCAGCTGCCCCAAAATTTATATTTTGACTAGTACATTTCCCAATATACCTTATGTAGATAGCTTGATTGAACAACATAAGTACTTGATTGAACAACATAAGTATCTCAGGTAGGACATGAGATTCTGTTGATTTGTCCAGAGTGATGCCCCGATGAATCCCAGAGTGATTCGATCAGTGAGTGGAAAAGTATTTGCAAATCCCCCTTCGGGGAATGGTGAGAATGGGGAGAAATTCAACTTCCCCAAGTTGAATTCTTGATAGTCGCACAAACATTGTGGGGAACCAAAGGTATAGGCTGAGCCCCCAGACTTGGGGTTTGTTCATATGAAACTTAACTCCACAAAGGATAGGTCAAGTCTACTTAAAATTTACACCTAAGAGTCACCCCCAAGAGTGCCTCTTTTGTTGCTCAGATGTGGCCTCTCTCTCCAGCCAACATGATGAGCAGTCTCACCACCCTCCCCCTCTCTGCGTGGGACATGACTCCCAGGAGTGTGGACCTTCCTGGCAACGTGGGACAGAGATCCTGGAATGAGCTGAGACTCAGCATCAAGGGACTGAGAAAAACCCTAGAATGAGCTGAGAATTAACATCAAGGATTGAGAGAACCTTCTCGACCAACGGGGGAAGAGTGAAATGAGACTAAGTGTCAATGGCTGAGACATTCGTAACAAAGTCGAGAGGTTATCCTGGAGGTTATTCTTATGCATTAAGTAGATTTCATATTGTTATTCAAGATGTAATGGAGAGGCTGCAGGGAACTACCTAAAAATGTAGAGCTGTGTTCCAGTACCCATGTTTCTTGAGGATGATTCAATAATGATATAGCTTGTATAATGTGACTGTGTGATTGTGAAAACCTTGTGTCTGATGCTCCTTTTATCTATCTTGTCAGCAAATGAGTAGAACATATGGAATAAAAATAAATAATAGGGGGAACAAATGGTAAAATAAATTTCGTTTGAAATTCTAGTGATCAATGAAAGCGAGAGGTAAGGGGTATGGTAGGTATAATCTTTTCTTTCTTTTCTGTGTTCATTTTTTTTCTATTGTCTTTTTATTTCTTTTTCTGAATTAATGCAAATGTTCTCAGAAACGATGAATATGCAACTAAGTGATGATATTGCGAATTTCTGATTATATATGTTGTTTTATTTTGTTTGTTAATTTTTTTAATTAATAAATTAAAAAAAAAACACGAGTTAGTAAATTCCAAATTCTTTTTCTGAATTAATGCAAATGTTCTAAGAAATGATGAAAATGCAGGTGATGATATTGTGAATTACTCATTATATATGTTGATGTTTTATTTGGTTTGTTAATTTTTTTAATGAATAAATAAATTTTAAAAAGTTAGTAAACCTTTAGTTAACTTACAAAAAAGAAGGGAGAACATACAGATATCCCAAAGAAGACCTGATGGTAGAGAATTAACCATTCAAACAAGAAAATTTTTAAAATCAGTGTTTTGCAGAACTTTACACAAATAAATTTGGAAACCTAAACGTAGGGACAATCTCCTTGAGAAATGCGGATTGCTGAAATTTTCCCCATTTGATGAGAAAGCTTAAGCTGAACAATTTCCACTAAATTGTGACACTTTAAAAAAACATCCACTAATAAAGGACCAGATTGTAACACTCCCCAAGTGTAACCGTGCCATGCATTCAAAGACCACATAGACACAATGCTCTATAAACTATTACAGAAATTTACAAAGGATGGAAAACTCCCTAATTTCTTTTATAAAGCAAGTATAACTCTGATTCTTAAACCTGATAAAGACACTACAAGTAAAGAATCTTCAGATTTCTGTCACTCATGGATAGGAGAAAATTCTAAAAAGATATATTAGCAAATATCCAATATCATATTTAGAAATAATACAGCATGACCTAGTGGTATTTATTCTAGGAAAGCAAGGAAAGTTAAATATTAGGAAATTCATTAGTGTCAAGTATCCATAACAAATCTAAGGAAAATGAATAATTTAATTATAGATACTTAAAAGTCTTTGAAAATTTAATATGACAAAACACTCAAGAAATAGGAATTGTGGAGCATTTTTTAAAATAATAAAATGTATATGTCTAGCTTAATACTAAGGTCAGTATCTAAATGGAGAGTCACTAGAAGCATCTCCACTAAAATATGAAACAAGGGAAGAATGCATTCTAGCTCTACTACTAATCAATATTATGGAGACATTGGCCAAAGCAATTCGAAAAGAAAATTTGAGGCATAAGAATGGTACAAAAAGTAGTAAAACTGTTTCAATTTGAAGATAGTGTGATAATCTATCAGGAAACCCCAGAGAATTAATAATAGACATAATATAGTTCTAAAAGAACATAATATAGGAGAGTTACAGGATCTAAAATTAACGTATGAAAATCAATAGTTTTCATAAACACAAACAGTGGGCAAAATAGGAAAACCCATTTACAAAAAAAAGATTGATAATTTGAGAATAAATTTAGTAAGAAATGTACAAAAATTTTATGTGTTAAAATAAAAATAATAAATGGAAAAACGCCCACTGTTTTTGGATAGGACAGTTAAGTATTATATATGTGACTATGTAAATTCATATACCTGCATGAAATTATAAATTCAATGCAAAAAATCAATAAATATACCAACAAACTATTTTATGGAGTTACACAAGTTGATAATAAAATTCATATGGAAAATTAAACATACAAGAATGTCTAAGAAAATGCTAAAAAGACAAAGTTTGAGGGAGACCAGCCCTATCAAATATTTAAAAACACTATAATTAAAACAAATTCTTCCTGGCACATGAATTCACACATTGACAAGTAGAATGGAATAGAAAATCTCTAACTCGACCCAAATACTGATGGAAATTTAGTATATGAAGAAGATACCATCTCACATCACTGAGATGTAGATGGACTTTTAAATAAAAGGTCTTGAGACAAAAAGGAGGAGATTTGGAAAAAATATTAGATCCACATCTCATACCATATACAATAAACTCCAAATGGGTTCAAGATCTAAACACAAGAAATAATATTTCAGGAAAAAATTTAGGTAAATAACTCTTTGACATTGGAGTAGGGAAAGGCTTTCTATGATCAGAAATCCAAGGCAAAGAAAAGTTCAGTAAATTTAACTATGTAAAAACTTGCATGTCAGAACACAACACAAAGTTGAAAGACAGTGGACAAGATGAGTGTTGTCAGCAAGGTGACAGAGTATGAAGCTCCAAAATCCTTCTCCATTGAAGAAGCAGCAGAAAATGGCAGAATCAACTTTCTCATAAGTGTGAGAAAAAGTCAATGATTTACAGTATTATGTGAACACTGAATAAGAAAAAGGCAAATTTTAAAATGATAGGAGACCCTTGTGGCATTTTTACTGCCCTTCCCCAGTTGCCCTGTGGTTCAGCACAGTAGCAACTTGTGGTCCCAGCGCAGCCTTGGTCCAAGGTTCTAGGGAAAGCAGGGTACCCCTTATTTGCATTCTGGGGTGTATGTATCTGTTCCATCTCATCTGGTGGCAGCTTGAATGCCTGAATCAAAGTGTTTGTCTCTGTCTGGCTTCTACCAGAAATCACACAGCACGGGAAGTAGCTGGCATGGCTTCTAAAACTAAGAAAACAACCAAATTGCAGTTGCCAGGGGCAAAAGGCTACAGTTGAGACATATAAATGACTACCTGGCACCTAGAAGGAAAGACTGGAGATTTTCCTGGGAAAACTGGGATATTCAGAATGTCCACATACACAAGGTAATTTGTAAGGCCTTGCACAGGTCCAGTGCAAGGTGTGTACTCAGAAATGATCTGAAAGGACATTAGCCTTTTTATTTTTTCAGGTTTTTTTAATTAATTAAAAAAATTAACAACAAACAAACAAAAACATTAACATATTCCATTCTACATATATAATCAGTAATTCTTTTTTTTAAAACTTTTTTATTAATTAAAAAAATTAACAAAAAACATTAAGATATCATTCCATTCTACATATACAATCAGTAATTCTTAATATTACCACATAGTTGCATATTCATCATTTCTTAGAACATTTGCATCGAATTAGAAAAAGAAATAAAAAGACAACATAAAAAGAAATAAAATGATAATAGAGGAAAAAAAGATTATACATACCATACCCCTTATGCCTCACTTTCATTTACCATTAGCATTTCAAACTGAATTTATTTTAACATTTGTTCCCCCTATTATTTATTTTTATTCCATATGTTCTACTCTTCTGTTGATATAGTAGGTAAAAGGAGCATCAGACACAAGGTTTTCACATTCACAGAGTCTCATTGTGAAAGCTATATCATTGTTCAATCATGATCAAGAAACATGGCTGCTGGAACACAGCTCTACATTTTCAGGCAGTTCCCTCCAGCCTCTCAACTACATCCTTAACAACAAGGTGATGTCTACTTAATGCATAAGAATAACCTCCAGGATAACCTCTTGACTCTGTTTGGAATCTCTCAGCCATTGACACTTAGTCTCATTTCACTCTTCCCCCGTTGGTCGAGAAGGTTCTCTCAATCCCTTGATGTTAATTCTCAGCTCATTCTAGGGTTTTTCTCAGTCCCTTGATGCTGAATCTCAGCTCATTCCAGGATCTCTGTCCCACGTTGCCAGGAAGGTCCACACCCCTGGGAGTCATGTCCCACGCAGAGAGGGGGAGGGTGTTGAGACTGCTCGTCATGTTGGCTGGAGAGAGAGGCCACATCTGAGCAACAAAAGAGGTTCTCTTGGGCATGACTCTTAGGCCTAAATTTTAAGTAGACTTGACCCATCCTTTGTGGAGTTAAGTTTCATATGAACAAACCCCAAGACTGGGGGCTCAGCCTATGGCTTTGGTTGTCCACACTGCTTGTGAGAATATCAAGAATTCAACTTGGGGAAGTTGAATTTCTCCCTGCTCTCACCATTCCCCGAAGGGGGCTTGCAAATACTTTTCCAGTCACTGATCAAATCATTCTGGGGTTTATCGGGGCATCACTCTGGACAAACCAACAAATTCTCATGTGCTACCTGAGATTCCAAGTACTTTTGACATTCAATCAAACTATCTACCTGAGTTATATTAGCAAATGCTCTAGTCAAAATATAAATTTTGTATCAAATAAACATTTTTTGCTTTAGTCTCACACATAAGGTGATATTTTAAAGTATTAATTATCATCTATTTTCAGCACCCTGCAATAATGACATTCCTTTGTTTTTCCTCATGCAAAAACATAATCCATTAACATTCAGTGTTATTACTGCATGGGTAGTACTTTCTTCT
>PVIY010001360.1:0-153214 GCA_004026745.1 Myrmecophaga tridactyla | reverse complement strand
GGGGGGGGGGGGGGGCAGGGCAGTGGGATGAGAGACTGATGGCGAGGGTCTGGTTCCATAAACTTAGACATTAAAGTCTACAACCTATGGTGAATGCCTGAATGTGATGGAGATTGGAGTGCGAGAAGCTGAGGCAACATCCTGGCTCCTGGTGAACCTGGAGTCCCTCCACGGAACATCGTGTGCATAAACTTATATTGTAGCCCGTATTTGAGCTCAGGGTTCTAGCTCACACCTGCTGGTAAAATGGGAGCATCCAAGATGCCCTCTTTATTCACTGACTAGGACTACTGTAACAAATAATCACAGACTTGATGGATTAACACAACATAAATGTATTGCTTCACAGTTCTGAAGGCTGGTAGTCTGAAATCAAGCTTTCAATGAAGCTGTGCTCTCTCCAGAGGCTGTAGGGGAGACTCCTCATCTCTTCCAACTTCTGGTGGCCCCAGGAGTTCCTGGGTTTCTGGCCACATCACTCCAATCTCTCCTCCATCTCTCATGGTCTTCTCCTCTGTGCCTGTGTTTCCTCTTCTTCTTACAAGGAAACTTGTCGTAGGTTTGGGGGCTCATGTTGATAATCCAGCAAAATCTCATTTCAAGCCCCATGACCTCATTACCTCAGCAAAGACCCTTTTTCCAAATAAGGTCACCTTCACAGGTTCCCAGTGGACATAAGTTTTGGGAGACTTTCATCAAACTCATAACCATTTGGTCTCCTATTATGTTTAATGAGCCCCCGAAGGGCCTAGAACTGTATGCAAGGAGAGACACCCGCCATGACCAATATCACCCAAGGTCCTGATAGAAGGGCAGAGCCTGCATGCTAGGATAAAACTGGGCTGCAGCTCTCCCCCATCTCAGAGGCTTAAGATGGCAGAGTCTCACCTCAACCATGGGGTGAGGATGGGTTTTCCTCCTCAATGGGGGAAAAGGAGGAAGCTCCAGTCCAGACATCCATGGTCCAACAGCTATACATCCTTATACAGAGCCTCAGTCCTACCTAGTGAGTGGGGACAGGTCAGGTATGACTGTCTCTAGAGATTCCAGCTGTGCTGTAACAGCCCTAGGCATGAACATTTTGGTGAACTTGGCCCTGGGGAAAGTAGGAATTTTGAGGAACTGAAGCAATCAAGTCTCATAATGATGAGCTCTTCCTGGAAGGACAGCCCCAGGATGTTATGTCTTTATCTGCAGTCACTACCACAGCCTTCAGCTGCTGCACAATGTCCATTGAAACGGTGGAAACCTGCCTGCTCTTCCAACTGTCCATAGCTACTTAGCAGAACATCTTTGTCCTGACAGCAGGGCTGGGCACAACCTGGAACACAGCTTTCCCTTTTGCACCAAGTGCAGGCCAGAGCTGGTCTTTCTCTCAGTCTGGAAGGACATCTTCCTTAATCTGATCAAGATACTGAGAGCTTTACAGGTGTCAAGCTCTGGGCAACAGGCAAGCATGGCAGACCCTTCCTTGCCCTGTAGACCTCACTGTTTAGAGGGTGACATACTTTAATTCAACAATCCCCACCCACACATGAAACTGGATCTGGGAAAAGGCTGTGGTGATCTGAGAGCTAAGAGCTACATCTCAATGAATCTCACCTGTTGGGGAGGACTGGGAAAGGTCAGAGTCTTAGTCTCTTCATTGGAGGAGTGCCTTGGTCCCCATGGAAATTGAAGCTCTCCCCCTGGCAACATCATTGTTTGCTGATCTGGGATGAACCTGTGGCTAAGCCACCCCCTAATGCTGCCATCTCATATAAAATAATGGTATCAATGTGCCCAGTTACAGGGGACACTTGACAGATCTTTCCAGGCATCATGTAAGGCTGAGGGTGAACAAAGGAGAGATATTTTAGGGGAAAGAAGATGATTCATCCTGTGTTTGCCCCCAAAACAAGCCTTGGATAAGGGTTTGCATATAAGGGGGTTATTTGGGAGAAGTGTTACGCAGCAATGGAAAAAAGGAGGGAAGCAGAAGAGAGGAGAGAAGCCACTACAAAGTTGTTTTACCAAGATGAGCCCCACTGTGGTTTACTGGGGCTGGATCACTGTGGGGACCCATTGAGGAGTCCATTGAAAATCACTTAGGGGAGTCTTCCCAAAGGATGGCTACTGCTCCATAAGTTCCTTGTTCATTTTTTTCAAAAGGAGAAAGACACACTCTGCTCTTTGAGGGCCTTGAATCAGTCTGAGCTCGCTAACCCCAGGGTAGACAAAATACAGCCGTACTTCCCCTGTTAAAGTGGGGTGACACAAGCTAACGAAAAATGGGGTTCTGCCCCAAGCCCATTTCGGAACAAGGATATAAAACAGGTGGTCTCTATACTTACTGGACTGAGTTTGAAATGGACGTGCTCTAAGGTGGACAACATATGCTCTCATTACCTCTGTCTATATATGTATGTATGTATCAATCTATCCATCCATCTATCCATCTCTATCTCTAGCTACCATATATCATCTCTTTCTTTCTCCCCCCCATCATCATCTATCCATCTATGTATCATCTGTCATTATATCTATCTATCTATCATCTATCTATCTATCTATCTATCTAATCCATCTATCTCTTAAGTTATACAAATTTAGCAAAACCATGGTTGGCTGCCCATATTTTTTACTCCTTGTATTGCTATGATCATTTAACATCTTCCCAGACCCTTCCAGGTCAAGGCACCCTAATTACCACTCACACCTTGCTGTCTAGTATAGTAATTATGTCCATCTTGTCTCTAATGTTTATCACTGCCATTGTGGAATTCTAAAATTCCTATCAAGACTAGGCACCCCCATTCCATATCAGCATCTCCTACAAGTGACCCAGTCATATGGATAAGAGCCTCCACTGAACTTCTTGAAGATACTCTTCATTTCCATAAAGGGAGTGTCTTCTGCTCAGTTGTTTCGTTTCACATAATAAACTCATCTTTGATCACCACATCCCTGATCCTTCTAATCCTGGCCTAAATCAGTGTTACAGGGCAGTTTCTGCTTCTCTGTTCTACTTACCATCTTTATGTCCATGCTTCAAGGATCCATCCCAGGAATATATTAAGGCTTTTCTTAGTGTCCTAATCAAGATTTTACACTGTTTGAAATGGGGAGTGCTCTCATGTTAATAAACTCCTTCCTGTACCGACTTATATTTTGTTCTCTCTAGTCCAACATCTTCAAAATCCACTCTCCCAGCATGTTCTCCCAAGGTTTGTCCATACATATTAGAAGTCTACAGTTTTTTGGTCAGTATTTTCTTCCAGAACAGAAAATATAATTCCCACTCAGCTATGCTGTAACATCAATACAGCCATTGGTCTGGAAGAAATGAGAAGATATGTCAAAGGCCAGGCTCCCTAGGAAGCAACCTCTGAGTCTGAGATTTAGATTAAGGTAGTTTACAGGGAAGTGCTCTTAGGAACAACATCTGGGTGGGGAGCAGGGAGCAGGTTTGAGCAGTAGGAGAAGTTGAACTACATTTCAAATGCATTTGCAGCTCTGCTTGATCTTAGAGGAACACTGCAGCTTAGATGGCTCTTAAGAGTTATCCCACTTGAGGCAGAAGAGTAAGGACTTTGGTCTCTTTCACTGACATGCTCTAGTTTGGAAGCTGTCTCACGTAAGAGTCAGAATGTTGTGTTTTGCAGCATCTCTTTGTTGAATACAATCCCTGGGAAGGGATACAGCCAGATCACCATGAGGCAATCTCACAGCAGTTGCAGAGACAGGAATACTGGTCCTGACGACTGTTTGGGTGAAGCACCACAGGGTTTGCTACATTCAACCTTTTGTGCACTTGGGGTCATTGACTTTTGTAGGAAATTTACCACCTTGGGAATAGAGGTTTCAAGATTCTGGTTGATGTGCATGCTAGGGAAACTTAAAATAGGAAGGTGAGAGTGATGGACCAGAACCACAGACACTGTGCTAGTCTCAAGGCTGGGGTGGACCTCCTCACTTCCTTCTACACTTGCCATTCTAAATTCTCCTTGTCCTTGACAATGCCTCTGCTGGTCATCCCTCCCTTCCTAGACCACAGTTATTGTACTTGTCCACTTACTGATAAGTCTGAGTATTAGGGAAATAAAACATGTGCCAGTGGGCCAACTGCATGCCATATTTCCCCAGTCCCTAGTATTTAAAAGCAGACTTGATCCTTGCCAGTATGGTAAATCTTGTCCTTGTCTACTGACCCATTGGCATGGGAGCCTGATCCATTGGCATGGGAAAGGCTACCATAGAAAAAAGTTCAATGGAACTCTCTTTGTGTGCCCTGGTAGAAAATGTTTCTCTTTGGAAACCATGACCTCTAAGCCCACAGAAACACAAGGTGTGAGGCACAGTGAAGCGAAACACAAATTTCCCAAATGAGTCATTGGAGTGATGGTAAGCAGAACCACTTTAAACTCTACTTTTTTATTTCCAGGCTCATACACCCAACCTTTGGGGATGCAGAATCATATAACAGAGATTTAATTATGGTTTATTCTGTACTCTATAGCAAGGCACCCTTTCCTCATAAGATATCATCTACAACCTGGAATCTTAGCTTCACCTACAAATATTGCTCCATTGCTACATGAGGCTGGAACTTTCTAGATATTACTGTATGTGATCCCACTGCCATGTGCCCACTGCTTCACCTCCACTGCTAAAAGACTATGTCTTCCTTCTGTGCAATGTTATATAGGATCCCATACTGATGAACAGCAGTGTGGGCTGAGATACTGCATCAAAGACAAACATACCTAGAAAATGTGTCTATTCCAAGTAAGATGAGTCACTGCCCTCTCCAGGGTAGAAGTGGTCTTCTCTGATGCAACAAGCCCCTGAATCTGTATTTTTTTATTTCCCACTCTAAGGAGCACCAGTCTCTTACCAAGGACTCTAACATACTTGTACTTGTTGGCCATCCAGTTTACTTTACATGACATTGATAATCTAGAAGACAACGTATATATGCAGAGACCAAGAAAGTGAATGCAACAAACAGGGCTCTGGGACAAGCACAAAAGTCATCCATACCTTGTGAATGTAAACAGTTTCAGAGCCTTGTACCTGATAGATACAAAAAGAAAGAACATAACTGCTCACTGTTTGGTTGTGCATTTCCTTGTTCTTAGACAGAGCTTCTCAACTTCACCACAATTGGCAATCTGGATTGGATAGTTCTTTATTGCAGATGGGATGAACTGCATTGTATCATGGTCGGTAGCATTCATGACCTCTGTGTTAGTTTACAAGCAGCTGGAATGCAATGTACTAGAACTGGAATGGCCTTTAAAAGGGGGAATTAGGAAGTTACAAGTTTACAATTCTAAGCCTATAAAAATATCTAAACTAAGGCATCCAGAAAAAGATTCCTTAATTCAAGAAAGGTCCATTGGTCAGGAACACCTCTGTCAGCTGGTTAGTCATGTGACTGGCATCTGCTGGTCCCTTGCTCCTGTACTCCATTGTTTTCAGCTTCTGTTCCTGTGGGGGTTTCTCACTGTTTCTCTGGGACTGGCTTTCATCTATTGGCTTCCCTTGGCTCTCTTCAGGTTCTGGCTTGCTTAACATCTCATAGCAATGTCTGCTGGGCTCCAAGCACCTCCAAACATCCATGTCTCTGTTTTCCAAGTGTTGGCATCTGCATTAGCTCTGCTCTGAAGTTTCTGTCATTTCTGACTCTCTCTAAAATATTTTCTCTTTTAAAAGATTCCATTAAACTAAACTAATCAAAATCTGCCTGGGATGGGCAGGGTCACAATTCCATCTGGTCAAAAGTCACACCCACAACTGGGTGTGCCACATCTTCATGAAGATAATAGAATCAAAAGATTCCAACCTACAGTATTGAATTAGTATTAAAAGAAACTGCTGCTCCCACAAGATTAAAGTATCGCTTTTCTGTGGTACATAATTCTTTCAAACTGGCACAGTCTCTATCCAAAGGTTCCAGTAACAATATCCCCTCCCCCACACACACCAGGCGTAATAATCAAAAATGTTTCCAGATATTTCACACAGGTCTGGCTAGCCCATTTCTCCAAGTTTTGCAGTTCTATCTCTTCTACCTTACCATTTTCATGCTGAGTCTAGCATTTCTTCTTTACTTAGGGTGGGATGCTGCTTGCTTCAAGATTCTAGGAACCAATATTTCAGTGTCCTAGTCCTATTTTTGATGTGAAATCCTGTATGGTAAGAGTGGTTCCCATGTGGATGAACTCTCTCTAACTTTATATCCCTCCACCTTGTCCAGAACTCTGAGGCCATGATGGCACGCTGACTCTCCTGGGTCCTGCTGACACCTACCATCAGGATCCTGCATTTGCAGGATCCTCATTTGCAGGTTGATCCACTTCACACCTGAGTGTGCTGCAGCTTAACCTTTGTTTTTATCTGGTGATCAAAAGGTGAAATAAAGCGTATATTGTGATGGGAGTATTAATATATACTGTTATGCAAAGCTGTAGCCTCTGTTTATCTTCAAACAGTGGGAGACACTAAACTTTAATAATTGTATAGTAACAATTAGATAGTGAGATCTGAACTTTCTAACAAGGAATAACTTTAGGGAACTCTGGCATTTCAAGAACTTCAAGTCATAAGCCCAGATGCCCACTTCCCAGGCTGCAGGGCACCATTCATCCCAGATAGAAACCCGCCCTTAGAATAGCACACCTGCCCAGTACGAGAATTCAACCTTCTTTTGTTTACAACTAAATTCTTAGCCTCATCCTCACCTTTTTCTGCCTTCATAACATGAGATTTTCTTTATATGCTGACAAGGAGGTCCTATTCTTTTCATGCTTCAACTTGTAATCATAACCAATTTCTTTCAGTCTTCACAGGGCTGGGTTGAAGCTATTCTCAAACTGGGTAGGTACACTTTCCTCAAAGTGTCGGATGCCCGCAGTAATAACCATAAAGTTCTATGGTTCTTATCACTGTTATTTTCCATGTATCTCTCAAGCACGTAAAGTCTCCCATTTCCATGTGTCTTCACCCATGGCCTCCATCCCAGGCTACCGCACCACCATCACAAGATGTTTGACCATCACCCTGCCAATGAACACCCAACAGGTACATTGGCATTCCAGCCTCCACGAGTGAGAATATCCACCTCACAGGTGGCTGGTGGGTGATCCCGCTTGAAAATCCACATTGAGCAATAGCTTCTGAGGATCTTTCTGGTACAGAGAGTTATAGATTTGGATAATGAACTCTGGATTTGCATGCAGATCACTCTGTGATAGCACCTACGTAGAGGAAAGAGAGAAGGGTGGAATGTATGGAGAAGGTGAAGTATCTCCACATTTACAGCAGAGACCTCAGCCAATCCTACAGGGAGCTCTGGATTATAAATGATTCTTCAGATTTTTCTTCATTAAAACAATAGGGCTAAGAACTCTACCTATGCCCTGATGTGCTATATGATACACAGATGTATCCCACGCCCAGGAAGAGGCAAAACCCTAGGGGATGTGGCATCTTTTGGTGGAGGGTATATACTTGGAGAGTGATTCAGCATGGAAGCATCATCAACCAACAGTCTTGGAGAATGGATAAAGAGGACTTTGGTCTGGAAGGGGGATCTGGACACCACATTACAGCATCTTACAAGAGGAACTCTCTAGGGGAAGTCCTTTCAGACTCTCTTGGTTTAAAGTTGGTGCACCCATACAGCAACAAGAAGGGAGAAACTTCTCATATACAAGGGTTTTCATGGAAATCTGGGAGGTCCAGAAGTTTCTCTGACTCATTCACCCAAATGTCCTGATTCCAAGTCTTAAGAATCAAACCCCAGCTTCCCTCTCAAATCTCGACTTTGGCATAGGAGGCCTTGTTAAGACTGCACATTAAATCTCTTTTGTAGCTCTGCTACCTTTATAATTAAATTATTGGCCTGATTTTAAGCACAATCTTCCCTGAATCTGTGGAAGAAGAGGGCTTCTTTCAACATTGTCATGGAAGTTTTCCTACTTCCCCCACAGGCCCTGAGTTGATAGCTAAGTAACTTAAACCTGTCATTTTCCTACCTTCAAGGCTTTTAAGGAACTATGCAGCAAATCCAGGGTACTTAAATCTTACACTGCCTTGTACTATTCAAGAGCCAATGCTCCCTCTGTTAGCAAATCTTCTACCTGCACTTCATACTGGTCAACGGTAGGTGAAAATATTAGAAAATAGATCACGGTGTTTTCTCTGTGGTGTGGGGTAGAGTTAGGAAAACCCATCCTGATAGTCTTTTTTCTAGGGCAAATTCTGGTTTCCTCAAAGGAGCAGATTCAGAGATGAGGACTTGAATGTAGGGAGTTTATTTTAGAATGTGACCCCAAGGAAGAGAAAGGGAATAGAAGAGTGAAACGGAGATGGAAATAAAGCCTACCTAAGAGTGTGCTATCACATCAAGCACCATGTGGGGAAATAGAGTTTGACTTACAGGGGGCCCTCTGAGAATCTGGGTGGGTTGCGCCTTGAAATTATCTTCCCAGAAGATGAAAGAGGGTAATATTTATCCATCAATTCCCAACACATGATTGGCAACCATTTCCCATGGGTTATTATTTCTATCTCCACACTTCCAGAATTGTGCATGAGTCAGGATGAGCAGGTTTCTAGAGATGCCCTTATGCCTGAAGGGGATCCCTGGGTCAGAAAGAAACAGGCTGTGGTAGTTAGGTTCAGGTGTCAACTTGACCTAATGAAGGCACCAGGTTCTGTTACTGTGGACATGAGCCAATGGCACGTGAACCTCATCTGTTACTCATTACATCTGCAGTCGACTCAGAGGCATGTCTGCTGCAATGAATGATGTTTGATTTAATTGACTGGTGCTTAAATAAGAGACTCAATGTAGCACAGCCCAAGCAGCTCAGCATACCTCACCTTAGCACACGCAGCTCAGCCCAGGCCTTTGGAGATGCAGAAAGGAATCACCCCAGGGAAAGTTGTTGGAACCCAGGGGCCTGGAGAGAAGTCCAACAGAGACCATCCTGTGCCTTCCCACGTAAGAAAGAACCTCAGTGGAAAGTTAGCTGCCTTTCCTCTGAAGAACTAATGAAATAAATCCTGTTTTATTAAAAGCCAGATAAAAATCTGTCTCTGGTGTGTTGCATTCTGGCATCTAGCAAACTAGAACACAGGGACTGAAGAAAACTTCCATCAGGTTGCAATGGCAGGGGTCTGGTTTCCACAATGTTTAAAACAGAAGAGAAAGATGTGAAGAAGTTGCAAGAGCTGTCTGATGTAGAAAAGAAGTTTTGTGTTCAACCTATTTTAGCTTCAGAATATGTGGGACCAGGAAAAGCAGAACTGCATAAGCCACAAAGGACTAAGTTTTGCTGCTGTAACATTAAGATGCAAAATATCAGTGGCTTAAATCGACAAACATTGACTTCTTGTTAGTGTTTCATGCCAAGTGCAGTTCGCCATGGCCCCTGCATACGCTATCCTTACAGTAAGAGTCAGGCTAGTAGCGTGGTCTTATGTAGAATATTGTCAGTCTGCTGCAGAAGGAGCAAGCTCTACCTGACTTGCATCAGTAGTTAAATGCTCTGGCCTGCAGGTGACTCCCGCTTCCAAAAATGACTCTGCTCAGCATAAAGACAGGAGGTATGCTCTCCCCTGTGTCTAGCCCCGGGCTATTGTATAGGACCCCAGGCTTGGTTGAACTTTCTGCTCTCACCATCTTAAAATTCTTAATACTTAATACTTTTTCAGCAAAGACCTCTACATTTTCATTTTGCACAAGGATCTGCACATGATAAAACTGGTTTTAGCAATATGGGTGGGTGAAGAATCTGGCAATATCTGACCCACAAAATTTAATGTCTGAATCAGAGCCACCCCAGTGGAGTGGTGAGTTCAGTAAGGTTCAGGCGTGAACTGGCCCTCTGGGAAGAAAGACAGAAGACCGGGCACAGCGGACATCTGAATAGAAGAGGTGGTGAGAGAGCAGTGGTGCCATTAGGTGGAAACTGAGGCAGAGGGCAATGTTTATAGAATGGGGAACACTTTAGTGTGCACCTAAGCTGGAAGGAGGAAGCCAGTGTGTGTATACATGTGGGTATAATATACCACCTCATAGGTAATTATGACTTTCTTTTTCACATGTTTGCATTCTATAAATGCATCATTTCTATAAATCTATCATTCTTTTCTGTAAGACATTTTAATTGTAGCAAAGCTTCTGACAGTTCTAAGACATTTGTTCCCCTTTCGACTTATAAACATGGGCAGTTTTTTTTTTTCCTTCCTCAAACAAAAACTCTAATGACAAAGAAAAACTTCAGGCTTCCAAACACAGTGAATGACTAAATTTATCAATGTTCTCTCAGTTTATGTCAAGTATTAAATTGAACCTTAATTGGTGTGTTTTGTTTATTTTTCTTGGTTTATTTTCCTGTATCCAAGAGAAATTTATCACAGAGTGAGGAATTATATCTCAAAAAGCTTTCTTCGAATCCGTATGTCTTGATAAAGACCCCATACTGATCAACATGAGAACCCAGTCTGTTCAGGGTCTATGTTGGAGGTCAATTAGTGTTTTTTTTTTTTTATTATGTTTTTAAGTGAATAAAACACTAGAAAAATAAATAAAATGTTTAAGCTTTTGCTTTCAGGGATGTTGGGAAGAAATTTAGCAGGCCTTAACAGACATAACTTGCTTTCTCGTATTAGCAAGGCCCATAAAGGCTTCACGGCACAGTGTATGAATTCAAGGTCATAGGACATCAATAAGAACAGATTCCAATAGATTCCAGTGCAATTCACTATCAGTATATCGGAGGCAAGGGAGGCAAGGGACAGAGTATGGATCAAATGGTTCACAAATTATTACAAACCATAAAAACGTCTCTGTCATCCAAGAAGACTGAACTTAGATACATAATTTTTAATTTCATGCTATGTAGGTGTATATGAACAATGGACTTCGAGGTCTAATTCAAATTCTAGGCATTTAACAGTGCTGGGATAAACTTTCATATCACAGTGTTAAGGTTTCAGGAAAACAGCTTTTCCTTTCTGGAGGAGTGAGATGTTTAGTCTTGGCCTAGTGAAATATTGATAAGGTTCTGATTTGCAATGATTTTCTGTCTTTGCTGATTTTCTCAGTCTAGTCAGTTCACATTTCCCTGTGATTTGCACACATCCAAAGTCAGATGAAATTAGGCCAGAGCTGTTTCACCAATGCCTACAGTGACAGCAATGTCCCCAGATGCAGGAATTCACCACTACATTGCTTCTTTATTTGGGCTACCATAAATATTTCATTTAGCCCCTGAACAAGGCAGCTGCTCAATTCACAGTGGTAGATGTAGGGTAGGATTGTTTGCAATTCATTCGGAATGTACTAATTTTTAAACTGACTGTAAAATATTATGGATAGTAATATGATTGAATTACTAGAGTTATCTCTGTTTACTTTCACAAATTAAATATGTCAAACAATATGAAATTGCAGATATTTGACATTTTTCTTGCATAGAATGGAAATTGCTTGTGGTTTGACCTAAATGTTATTTACTGTCATGCCATGTGAGTACATTTAAAAGTGATTAGAAGGAATTTGTAACAGATATTTTAGTTTTAATTCTAAAAAGTATTAAAGTACTAATAGTTTCTAAGACATTGTTTTAATTTTAAGGTTTTCAAAAAAATAACCTTTAATGGAACAAATAATTCATGATTTATTCTTATCACCTTAAACGAGATTTTAGTATCTTAATGAAATTTTGTGTGTTTGATATTGAAACTGTAACCTTTAATAAAAGGGATTGCAGGTAACCCAAAGGAAAATGTGGGTCCTCCCTTAATGAGTATGAAACCAAGGAATTATATCCTCAATATCAAAATAGCCTGAGAACTTGGGGTGACATCATCAACATGGCAACATAAAATATCCCCTGGAAAAGCCTCCACAGATTTTAGCCAATAAAAGGGCAAATCCCTCTTGCTAAGAACACTGAAGGACAGTAGAGATTGGAGAAGGACTCCACAAAAGCTGAATCAAAGAAAAAGAAAAAATATCAGGTGGGAAATTTTTATGCTGGACCACCAGCCGTACTCCCCCCTTCACATGGTGCTACATAGCTCAGTAGGTGCTCAGAGGCAGTGGCCTGGGTCCCTCTTGCCATGGACAGAGACTATAGAGTGACACACAGCAGCAGGTTAGAAACCCACACATATCCAGGCACAGGACCCAAGTGCTCAGAGACCCAAAGCTGAGCACCAATGGCTGAGTCCTTGCTGCCATCTCCTCTGGAGAAAAGATTAGAAACCATGGTAGAACTGCTGGGAAGAACTGTTGTGCTCTCCCTCTTCCAGTTTCTGTTTTCTGGACAACAAACACAAAGCAGACTTTTCTGAAATAACCCACTTTTCTGGATTGACCCCATCCAGCTCCTTTGGGTAGGATACCCTAGTTCAGAAGAAATCAAATGCAGAGAAGTCTCACAGAGAGGAAGAAAAAAAAAGGGGAGGTGGATTCAACTGAACTGCTTTAAGATAGGATGGGTATCAGAACTGAAAAGTGTACGGAAAATGGGGCACTGAATGAGGGAGAGAAGATTTTAAAAAATAAAAGTTAGGGAGAAAATTCTGCACACAAAAAAAATGAACAGATCAGGATTCCCAGAGAAGAAACAGAGGTAAAGTTTCCTCCTGGAGTTGAAATACTGGCACAGAAAGTGCAATCTTAAAAATTGTACTGCATATCCAATACAAGAATCAGAAGAAAACAATGAGAAAACCTGAACTGTTAAACATGGGCTATTTAAAGGTCTAGAATAAGTTAGAACAAACATAAAAAAAAGAGCCTTAACATAAAACCAATCAACAATAAAACCTAGACCACAAGGAGGAACAGACCTTCAGAGTTAACTCATCAAGATAATCAGATGCCTCACCATCAGCAAAAAGTTTACAAGCTGTACTAAGAAATAGGAATATAGGGTTGAGTCAAGGGAACAAATTAAAACTTCAGAAGTGATGAAAAGTTCGAACAACTGATCAAAGATTTTCCTAAATTAATTCAATATGATGAAGGAAAATATGGATAAAGTACTAAAGGACAATAAAAAGACAATGTGTACCAGGGTGATGCATACACAACTATGTGATGATGTGAGCCACCAATCGTACGCTTTGTGTTGAATGTTTGTATGTCACCAATGTTTGCATGTTAAGTTTTTTCAATAAAAAAATTTTAAAAAAGAAGACAATATGTGAGCATTAAAAAGGATCGGAAACTATAAGAAAAATAACAGAAATTATGGGGATGAAAGTCAGAGAGTATAAATTAAAGTACACTAAAGACATGCAACAGCAGATTTGAACACATAGAAGAAAGAATCAGTGAACTAGCAGACCAGACAACCAAAATCATGCAGTCAGAAGAACAGATGTTGAAAGGAATAGAAAAAAAAAATGAACAGGATCTCAGGGATTTGAGTGACAGCACAAAGTGCATAAACATATGTACCATGGGTGTCTCAGAAGGGAAAAAGAGAAGATAGAATATTTGAGGAAATAATGGCCCCAAATTCCCTCACTCTTATGAAAGATACATATGTATGTGTCCAGGAAGTGCAAGAAGCTACAAACAGAATAAATCTTAATAGACTTACTCTGAGATAAATACTAATCAGAATGTCAATTACCAAAGGTAAAGAGAGAAATCTGAAAGCAGCAAAAAAAAAAAGTGATTCATCATGTTCAAGGGATCATCAGTATGACTTAGTGCCAATTTATTATCAGAAACAATGGAGTAGTGTGATATATTTAATGAGTTCAAAGAGAAAAACTGCCAGCCTCAAATTCTTTATTTGGCAAAACTGTCCTTCAAAAATGAGGGAAAGTTTAAGATATTCACAGATAAACTGAGCAAGCTCATTAAAAAGGACGTGCCCTAAAACAATTGAAAGGAAAAGACAGGAAAGAGTGGCTTGTAGTAGTGTAAAGAAATGAAGAGCATCAGTTAGAGTAAATGAAAACCAGTAGCATTGTGTTCTCAATACACAACTGTACTCAGTAATTTTATAAAATCCAGAATGCAGTTGAACAAGGAAAAGGCATATTTCCTGATAATGGATTACAAAATATAAAGTGGTAAAATGGGGTAAAAACAAAGAAATAGAGGGACATGGGATCAGAGAACATGCATGCTATTAAAGGTAAGTTGGTATATTTTCAAGTTAGTAAGTTCTGAATGCAGGTTGTGTAATATATCCCCACAGATAACCAAAAAGAAAGTATTTAAAAATACAGAGAAACAGAAATTAAAAAGGAATCAGAGGCATCACAAAAGAAAAACTATACAGAAAAGGATGTTGGAATAAGAAAAAAGACATAAAAACCAATGGACAAAATGACAGAAGTACTGCCTTTACAGTAATAACACTGAATGTTAACGAATGAAACTCACTAATCAAAACACACAGTTTGGCAGAATGGATAAAAAACCATGATCCAACTACAGGTTGTTTATAAGTGTCTCATCTTGAAACCAAAGATACAAATAGGTTTGAAGTGTAAGGATTAAAAAAAGATCACTCTTGAAAGTACTAACCAGAAGAAAAGAGCTGAATAACTATTCTAATATTGGACAAAATACTTTCAGTTCAAAGTTGCTGTAAGAGACAAGGAAGGACACCATACACCAATAAAAGTGGTATGCCAGTTGGAAAGGATGTACACACCCTAGAAAAACCATGTTTTAATCCTAATACCATTTTATAAAAGCAACTGTTTCTTCTAATCCCTATTCAGTACTATATGTTTGAAACTTTAAATAGATCATCTCTCTGGACATGTGACTTAATCCAGAATGGTTGTTAAACTGGATTAGGTGGAGACATGTTTCCACACATTCTAGGTGGGCCTTGATTACTTTACTGGAATCCTAAAAGAGGAAGCATTTTGGAGAAAGTGGGAGATTTAGAAAGAGCAGAGAAAAATGACAGAACCATGAGAAAGCCACAAAAGAGAATGCCACAGAATCACAAAGCAGAGAGTCCACCAGCCAGTGACTTTTGGAGATGAAAAAGGAAAAAATGCCTCCAGGGGAACTGGAGAGGAAGCGAGTAGATGACGCCATGTTCACCCTGCGCCCTTCCACTTGAGAGAGGAACCCTGAACTTCATCGACCTTCTTGAGCCAAGGTATCTTTCCCTGGATGCCTTGGATTGGACATTTCTATGGACTTGCTTTCATTGGAACATTTCCACGGCCTAAAATCTGTTAACGTGCAACTTATTAAATTCCCCTTTTTAAAAGCCGTTCCATTTCTGGTATATTGTATTCTGGCAGCTAGCAAACTAGAATGAGGGGTAATCTACCAAGAAGAATTAACAATCTGAAATGCTTCTACAGCTGACAACGGTGCTCCAAAATACATGAGTGAAACACTGGCAAAGCATTAGGGAGAAATAGACACATCTATAACAATAATTGCAGATTTCAATACATCACTCTCAAAAATAAATAGAACATCTAGATAGAAGATCGATAAGAAAACAACTTGAATAATATGAAAAATGAACTGGACCTAACAGACATATACAGAACATTGTACCCCCCTCCCCCCCAAAAAAGTAGGATACACATTCTTCTAAAGTGCAAATGGACCATTTTCCAGGATGTGCACATACTGGGTCAGAAAAACGTTTCAATAAATTGAGAAGGATAGAAATTATACAAAGCATCTTCTCTGATCACAATGGAATGAGGCTGGAAATCAATAACAGACAGAGAAGTGGAAAATAGAAAAATATGGGATTCAAATAACCCTCTCTTAAACAATCAGTGAACCAAAGAAGAAATAGCAAGGGAAGTCAATAAATATCTTGAGACAAATGAAAATGAGGACACAATGTATCAAAATTTATGAGATGCAGCAAAGGAAGGGCTGAGAGGGAAAAGCATAGCCTTAAATGCTTACTTCAAAAAAGAAGAAACAACTAAAATCAAAGATATAAATATACACATGGAGGATCTAGAAAAAGAATAGCTATTAATCCCAAAGCAATCAGAAGGAAAGAAATAACGAAGATTAGAGGAGAAATAAATGAAATTGAGAATTAAAAAAATAGAGAAAATTAACAAAATTAAAAGTTGGTTCTTTGAAAAGAGCAATAAAATTCACAACTCCATAGCTAGATTGACAAAAAATAGAGACCTGAAAATAAATGAAATCATAAATGAGAGAAGGGACATTAACAATGACCCCACAGAAATAAAAAGGATCATAGCCTAGGTTATGGTTATAAAATGGAAAAATTTATGGAAATGGGCAAACTCCTAGATTGACACAAACAACCTACACTGACTCTAGAAGAAATAGAAGCCCAAAATACACCAGTTAAGAGTAAAGACATTAAATTAATGATCAAAAACCTCCTAACAAAGGAAAGCCAGGATGAAATGGCTTCACAGGTGAATTCCATCAATTATTCCATGACAAATTAACACCAATCCTGCTCAAACACTTCAAAAAAGTTGAAGAGGAGGAAATACTAATTAACTTATTCCTTGAGGTCAACATTACCTTAATGCCAAAGCCAGATAAAGATACTACAAGTAGAGAAAACTGGAGACTGATTTTTCTCTTAGGAATATAGATGGAAAATCCTCAACAAAATACTTGCAAATAGAATCCAACAGCACATTAAAATGGTTATTACACACTGTGATTAAGTGAGTTTAGTCCAGGTATGCAAAGGTGGTTCAACACAAGATAATTAATTAATGTAATAGACCACATTAATAAAACAAAGGGGGAAACACATGATCATCTTGATTATTGTAGAAAAGAACTATGGCCAAATCTAGCATCTTTTCTTAATAAAATATTGCAAAAGATAGGAACAGAAGGAAACGTCCTCAGCATGATAAAGGGCGTTTGTTTTAAAAACCACAGTTATCACCGTATTCCTTGATAAAAGCTGAAAATCTCCCGCTAAGACATAGAAGAAGGCAAGGATGTCCACAGTCAACACTTACTCGTCATTATGCTTGAAGTTCTAGCTAGAGCACTTAGGCGGGGAAAAAAAAAAGAAAGAAAATTCATCCAAATTGGAGAGGAAGATGTAAAATTTTCACTATTTGCAGACAACTTGTCCCTATATAGAAAGTCCTAAAAAATTACAACAAAGCTACTGGAGCAAATAAACAAGTTCAGTAAAATGGCAGGATACAAGATCAACACGCAAAAATTACTAGTCTTTCTATACACTAGTAATGAGTAATCTGAAGAGGAAATGAAAAAATAAATCCATAGTCAGTATAACTAAAATAATCAAATGTCTAGGAATAACTTTAACCAAGGATGTACAGTACTTGTATACAGAAAACTACAAATCATTGCTAAAATAAATAAAAGATCTAAATAAATGGAGGAACATTCCATGTTCATGGATTTGAAGACCAAATATCATCATGATGTCAATTCTACCCAAATTAGTTTACAGATTCAATGCACTCCTAATAAAAATTCCAACAGCATAACTTGCAGTAATGGAACAACCACTTATTAAATTTATTTGGAAGAGTAAGGGGACTCAAATAGCCAAAAAAAAAAAAAAAACAGTCTTGAAAAAGAAAACTGAAGTTGGAAGATTCACACTTCCTGACTTTAAACTTCTTACAAAGTGACAGTGGTCAAAACAACAAGGCACTGGCGTATAGATAGATATATCGCCCATTGGAATCATATCGAGAGTTCAGAATTAGATCCTCATATATATGGCCAATTGATATTTGATAAGGCTGCCAAGTCCATTCAACCAGGACAGAACAGTCTCTTCATCAGTGGTGTTGGGAGAACTGGGCATTCAGATACAAAAGAATGAAAGGAGACCACTACCTAACACTGTTTTTAGAAATTGACTCAAAATGTAGCAAAGACCTAAATATAAGAGCCAGTGCTATAAAATTCTTAGACTAAAACGTAGAGAAGCATCTTCAATACCTTGAATTAGGCAATGGTTTCTTAGACTTCACACCCAAAGCATAAGCAAAGAAAGAATAAATAAATAAATTAGACCTCAAAATTAAAGTTTTTTGCATGTCAAAATACTTTGGCATTAATGTGAAAAGACACCTACTCAATATGAGAAAATGTTAGGAAACTATAAATCTGATAAGGGGTTAATATCTGGAATAAGTAAAGAAATCCTAGAACTCAACAATAAAAATATAAAAAGCAACTTAAAAGTAAGTGAAAGAATTGACAAGGCATTTCTTCAAAAAAGATATACAGGGCGGCTGCCGTGGCTCAGCAGGCAGAGCTCCGACCTGCCGTGCTGGAGGTCTGGAGTTCGATCCCTGGTGCCTCCTGCCCATATGCAAATTAAAAAAAAAAAGATATACAAATGACTAAAAAGCACATGAAAAGATGCTCAGTATAATTCACTATTATGGGAATGCAAATCTAAACCACAGTGAGGTACCATTTCACACCCATTAGAATGGCTATTATTTAAAAAATAAAAAACAGGGTGGTGCAACGGTGGCTCAGTGGCAGAATTCTCGCCTGCTATGCCGGAGACCTGGGTTCGATTTCAGGTCCCTGCCCATGCAAAAAAATAAAATTAAATTAAAATTAAAAACAGAAAATTAAAGGTGTTAGAGAGGATATGGAGAAATAGGAATCCTCATTCATTGCCGGTGGAAATGTAAAATGGTACAGTCACTGTGGAAGACAGTTTGGCAGTTACTCAGGAAATTAAATATAGAATTACCATTTGACCCAGCAATCCTGTTTCTAGGTATTTACCTAGAAGAATTAAAACAGGGTCTAGAACACATATTTTCACACTGATGTTCATACTAGCATTGTTACAATTGCCGAAAGATGGAAACAACCCAAGTGTCCATTAACCGACGAATGGATAAACAATGCATTTTACATATACACACACACACACACACACGCATATGCTCACACACACACACACACACACACATAAACTCAACTGTATATTATTAAACTGTAAAATAGGATTGAAGACCTGATGCACGTGACAACATGGATGAAACTTGAGGAAATTAGGCTGAGTGATTTAAATTATGCAGACACAAAAAGACCAAATTGTGTGATCTCACTAATATGAACTAATTATAAAAGGTAAATTCATACAGGTAGAATCTAGGATATAGGTTATCGGGAAATTGATTGGGGTAGAGAATGGAGAACTGATGCTTAATTTGTGCAGAATTTCTATTTAGTTTGTAAATGTTTCGAGATGGGTGGCTTACACATTGTTGTGTGTGTAAGCAGCAGTGCTGAATTATGATGTGAATGTGGTTGAAAGGGAAAGTTTTGGGTCTTGTATGTTACTAGAAGGACAATTAGAAGATAAAACGTGGTACTGTATAATACAATGAATCCTTTTGTGGATTCTGGATTGGAGTTAACAAAATAAGTATTAGAATGTTCTCTCATGAACTATAGCAAATGAACAACACTAATAAAAGGTATTAATAATAAAGTGGTTTATGAGAAAAATGCATCTAATGCAAACTATGGACCGTAGTTAATAGTAACATTTTAACAGTCTTTCACAAATTGCAACAAAGTTCCCACACTAATACAAAGTGTTAACAAGAAAGGGGTAGATGGGAAAAATGCATTTTTACATGATTTTTCTGTAAAACTGCATGTTATCTAATTAAAGTAATTATTATAATAATAATATAGGCTAAAATTATGATTGAAATAAGTTTATTAAAGAAAAGGCATTAATCTGCATGAAGTTATTTTGTTGTTTTGTGATTATCTTGGAAATTTCATAAAAATACTAATACTAATATGTTATATCTCTAATAATTGCAGCCAACAGTTCTGTTTATTTCCCTATTTCTACCTCCTATTAACCTGTGTTCTTAACTCAGTTCTCCAAGTTCACTCATTAATGTTTGTTCATACTAGTGAGGCCATACAGTACTTGTCATTTTGTTTCTGGCTAGTTTCACTCAGCATAATATCCTCAAGATTCATCACGTTGTTACATGTTTCATGACTTTATTCTGTTTTACAGTTGTGCAATTTTCCATCATGTGTGTATGCCCCAGCTTAACCAACAGTTTTTAAGTGTGAAATAGGATACGTGCCATACAGTGTTGTAAGTATTCGTTTATTATGCAGTACAGACAAGGTAGCAAATGCTATTATTATCACCATTTCACAGCATAAAAAACATAGCATGTTGAATTTAAGAAACTAGCCAGACCCATGCAGCTGTTAGTGCCTCAATATTACGACAGCAAACTTTGGAATTAACTTATACATATATTTTTTTAACTTCACGTATTTCAAAATAGTGTTTATTTTGCTGTAATATGTAATGAGGGTTCTATCTTGTGTCATTTTAATTAATTCCTAAATTTGTTTTAATACACAGAAACATTAAACAGCCTAAAAAATATCTACTACAAGAAGGGGGGAAGAAAGGAAAACCTTAAAAATATCTTGACTACAAGCCTAAGTGTAAAGAAAAGGCAGAAGAAGGAGACCCAAGGCAGTGGTGGTTGACTTCGTCCGTGCCCCTTAATCTTGGAAGAGGGCAGCAGGGCACAGGTGGGTGTCACCACGGGCTCCACAGGCCTCCATTCAAATGTCAGTGCTGGCACTGGCTTGTGGGATCCTTGCTCACTTCCTGAGTTGCTTTTAGTCCCTTATGTAAGTGGAATAATGGAAACAGGTGATGACATTATTGCATTGCAGAGCAGTTGGGTCTTGGTTCTGTAAAAAAGAGCAAAGGACAGGACTGGATTTGAAGAAGAAGAGCCAGGTGGGATGGGCTGATGCGATGCCTCAGCTCAGCCCAGAGAGGCAAGCGAGGTGGGGAGCTGTCCAGGGAGCTGTCCGGTGCCAACACGTCACCGGGATTCCCACAACGCATCACAGCTGGGGGAGAAGAGCATCTTGAATTTTTGTTAACATGTGCTTATCAAGTCTCTCTCTCTCTCTTTCTTTTTCTCTCTCTTACAATTTGCCATTAATTACGGCATGCACGTGTGACCAAACTCTGGCCATGACATCACTGGGGACAACTGGCTTTGTCATCTTCTTAGGCAGCTAAGCTGGTACCAAGTGACATAACACAAGAAGGATAGTAACCGTGACTATGGCATCATCTTAGATTGTTTTATTTCATCCCCACAAGGTCCTGGGCATCTAGTTCCCTTAGAAAAGGCCCAGCAGGCAGCCAAGTGCCAGTTACACCTGCCGTGGCCTCCCCTGGTCTGGCAGACCACGCCTCTGACACATCTTCTTCCACATATTGAACTGGAGTTGGGGTTTCTCCTTCACATTCTGATTCTGATATTTGCTTTGTCTTGTTCTTAGTGGATCCACTTACAGAATCACAGCCAGCTTTACCAACAGTTCTTACCTCTCTTCTGTTTTTCATTCCATCTACACCATCCAACACTTTCCACAATTAGGGGAGGATGAATCCTGCAGGAAGATATGACTGCTGTACTCTGACATCGTCTGGGACTGTGGCCCCATCCAAAGCAATGGGCAGCCAGCTGAGCTTCTCCCTTGTTTGTGTCCATTGCCACTAAGGAGGAGAAATCCTCGGACGATACAGCAGAAGTGGCTGAAGTGTCACCGTAGGGCCAGACTCACGCTGGCAGTAGACCTGTGACATCTCTAAGCAGTGGCACTCGGGGCTTGCTCTCCATGTGCTAGGGCAATGTCTTAAAGAAGAGGATTTAGGATTCTGAAAATACTCAGGGATTCCTAAATTATTATTCTAACATGTTTAACTGTCCTCTTAATTTTTCCTTTTCTCAGATTACAATCACACTGTAGTATGTTATTTGATTTTGGAAGCAATCAAACATGTTACACCCTCGACTACACATGAACTTGCATTGTCTCTGTGTGTGTCTCCTGGATGGGAACCCCTTGAGGGCAGGAGATTCTGCTCAATTTGAAGCTCTGATCTGTTAGCAGGGCCTGACCTCATGGTTCCTCAGGTGAATTGAACTGGATTTCAGCCACAGAACAAAGTAATATAATCATTCTGCTAATACGACAGCCCAAATGATGAACCCCACGCTGTGCCCATGGACAGTCAGTTGTACCCCAGGATTTCTCCTCTGGGTCTTGTGATATGTTTAATGACCTGGAAGACCCCAAGGACATTGACCCGTGATTTCCTTGTTTCATCCATTTTTTTTTTTTTTGCATTCAAGTCATGGTCCATAAAAGCAAATAAAATAACAACACACCCTAGGCTACATATCAGCCACACAGAATCTGCCCCAAGTTGTTAGCCAATGTCCGTTACAGGATCCTGGTTCTTACATAGTATCCATGCATTTCCATCGCTGTTCTAAGCCTGGTGCTTACTCGCTCTGCTTTCCATTGCCATTTTATAACAGCATGCTTAAACCCTATCAATATTCAAGTTACCACTCTAAAATTGAAACTATAAATTCCAATTTGGAGAAAATAAACCCTCATTTGGGTTTATAAGTTTTAAATGACACATTGCCATTGGCTACACCCAGTTTGCATCTCTAATGTTCTTTATGCATTTGACAATAGAAGCTCCACTCTGCTCCAGAGGAGAGCAAGCCCATGTGCTTAAAATGGAGGAATTTATTAGAGCTGTCAGTCAGCTCTGGTAAGAGAGTGAAATTATTTCTGAAGACATTTGAGATACTTGTGTATGCTCCGTGGTGCACAGGCTTTGAAGTTTCAGAATCCCATCTATGAAACCTCTTCAAAATGTTGTCTCCACATTGTAAAGGTCTGAGAAAGAGAATCCCCATTTTAGCACACGCTGTGCAAATAGATTTGCATGGAGCTCAAAGCTAAGGCAGAGGTCCATACAGAAAATGCCAGGGGTCCAGAGTGGAGTCCAGGTGGGCATGTGAGCTGAGGTTCTGGCACATTCTCTGCTGGTTGAGACCCTCTCCTACCTTCACTGCTCCTTTCCAAGTTGTCCGATTAAGTTATAAGCACCTCACAGTGTAAGCAATTATCCTGTGGACTCCTCTTTTGCCTTTTTAGCAAGATTGATTGTTGAAATGTTTCCAGTAATTATTTGATCTTTTATCATGCAGAAAATTCAATAAATATGTATTCTATATCATCTTGAAGAATCTGCCACTCACACCTAAATCATGGTGAATACTGTCATGTAGTTTTTCTCTTATTCCCATCATAGTCACTCCAAAGCAGCAGAAATATAGAAATATAATATTTTTAAAGAGTAAATCAGCATATTTTGTATTATGTATGTATGGATCATGATAGAGTGATTTTCTTTGGAATCTCTCCAAGCTTTTTCTGGCATGCTTTTCAATATCATGACCCTTTTCATTGAAGTTATCCTGAATTATATAATAGGTTAAAAATGCTATTATTTTATACAATATCCATGTCATTTACAGGTCAATGGTACATGTAATTCTGAGGCAAAAGAGCAGGCTGCATCTTCCACAGATTTTTTACAAACCCCGCGTCCTGTGTGATGTATCAGCAAATGGTATTCCAGAGAAGATGAACATCATCAGCACACACCATAGAGACCTCCATCCTCACTGCGTCTGTCCCCTGGACCTTTGCCCTGTGGCTCAGCCATGCTCCCATTAAAAAGTGAAATCCATTTCCCCATCCCTTCATCAGCCTTATCTTGGGACCATCTTTTGCCATCAGAATGTGGTGGAAATGATTTTGTTCCATTTCTGAGCCTAAAGAAACGGCCATGTGCACTGTCTCTTTTCCCTCCCTCTTTCTCAGATCCCAATACCACCACCCTAAGAGCAAGTCCAGGCTAACGTGCTAGAGACGAGCGATTATTTAGGGAGGCCCCCATCTCTCCACCCTCCCAGGCAAGGGCAGACTAAACCAGCTGATTTCCAGCCAAACTGCAACTGATCCCAGAGGTGTGAGTGAGCCCGGCTGGCCTGTGCCCACCTGGGCAATGACACATACTTATGGAAATTTTGTTACACAATAGCTAGCTGATATAGTATCACGATGATCATAATCATTGCCATTTATTGAGAACCTATAATGTATTGGGTGTTTTATCCATGCAATCATTTTTTAAAATTAATTCCTATGAAAGTCCTTCAAGGGAGATAATACAAACTTCATTTTAAAAAATGAAGAATCTAGGGTTAAGAAAATTTGTCAAGGTTTTTGAACACTTTTTATTATTTCAAAGTTTCAGGAATCCAGTTCTTTCTCTCTACCATGTAGCTCTGTCTGCCACTCGAATCATCAAGGCACATCACTTCACGGCAACCAAAAAGCCTGTGATAATGACTCTCTGGCTGTAAATCAGGCCCTGTTTTGCATTTCACCCTCTTGGCAGCTGGCTGTAGAATTGGAAAGTGGACTTCAGTACATCTTTCCCTCTTGGTCTCCAGGTGGTCTTCCCCTTTCTCTTTCCAGCTGGAGCTGGCCCCTCCAGGCAATAATGTAGCAGTTGAGAAAACTTACCTGGCTATTCTCCCATCCCTTCAGAACTTTCCAGGAGGTGGTTGCCTAATGTGACTTGATTTGCCATGAAGATCTCCATACTTCTCACAAAGCATGTGCCATGGGTTGAATTATATCCCCCACAGACATGTGCAGATCCTAACCCAGTCCTGTGGATGTGACCTTATTTGGAAATAGCATTTTTGAGGATGTGGTTAGTTAGGATGAGGCCAAACTGGATTAGAGAAGCCTTTATCACATGCGTCTACTGGTCTCGGGCACATCTTTCTTTCAGTCATGTGTGGGGATGTGTGTGTGTGTATGTGTGTGTGTATGTGTGTGTGTAGACATTGACACATAGGACCTAGGTTGGGCAAGATCATCTCTCGCTTAATCAACTAAAATTGTGTAAATAGCTCTCCATGCATCCCTATGTCTATAATGTGCTTGCAAATTCCAAGATAAAGTTTGTTTAAGAAAAAATAATAACGCTTTCAAAAAAGGAAAGATGTCTTAAGAAAGAAAATGGATTCCATTTCTCAGAGAGCTCTGAGGAAGAGTATCATAGTTCCATCTTAAAAACATACACCTGTTGGAATAATCATGGGGCTTTCTGGTTTTCATGGTGTCCTTTGAAGTTCCCAGTTATTTAAGCCAAGAAAAGAAAGAAACGAGTACAGAAGGTCTTATTTATCACTTTATAAAGTAAAAGAGACTTTCATGGGAAAACATTAATATGACTCACAAGGTATCCTATGAAAATAAAGGAGTGCTTTCCACAATTCTTCTTGATATTATAGGAGGAGAGAATTTTTTTTCGTAACTACTAGCAGAAACCTCTGTTTTCATATTTTCCCAAGAGCAGCTCTAATGGTCTGAATACAAAATTTATTTTCAAGTAAGAGAAACAAATGGGCTTAATATAAAACCATTTGTTGCCAAGTGAATTGACAAAATATTTAGGAATGCAAGAATCACACATTCATGGAGGAAAAGAGTAATTTGTTTTAAAACTCTAGAATAGTACCTGTGGGATCAGAGAGAACAAAGAATATCTACCGCAGTAGGGGGGATCTCTTCCCTCATAGAGCACTGAAGCAGTTGAGATAGGATTTGTTGCCCTCGCAATCTCATTCCCAGCCCCTTCATCTGCTTTTCTCAGGAGACAAGGCCCTCACCTTCTGACTGGTCTTTACCAAATGTAGTAGTTAACTTATTTATTCCAGAATGTCAGAATCTTACTCCAGGGACATTTACAATTTGAGAGCTGTCAGAATTTTAAGCAAAGATATGATGCTCCTATGACAGGCCAGCCCCAATGGTGGTTGATGAGGTGTGGGGATGCCTGCCAGTCCTGGTGTCTCTGGGTGCACAGGCTTCCATCCCGGCCCTGACTGATGGGTGAGCCTGCCATAATGATGCTGGCCTTTGCTTTCCACATTCTGCCATCAACATTAAATAGATTTCTCAAATAAGAATCTCTACATACATTCTTGATGCCATTAATCCTCCTAATTTTCAGTTTCTTCCTTACCTTTTTCTCAAATTTCATACAATAATCAATTATACCAAAAGGTCAAAGAACACATAGAGAACGTTTAGTCCAAACCCAAAACTTTCCAGCTGAGGCCACAGAGACCTCAAGGACAAATGACTTGTCCATGTTTGTCTGGCTACCAGTCTAAGTGGAGGGGGATCAGCCCACAGATCCCCCTTCACAGCCCAAGTACCTGTCATAGTCCAGGCTCACGTCAGCCCCAGCTGTCCAGAGTCCAAGTGCAATGGTGAGAATGAGAGCCTGCAGGCCTTGTCAGTGTCTTTGGTCTTCAAAAGGACAAGGACACAAACTGGGGGAATTCAGTGGCCAGGCACACATTATACACCAGTCTGGAACAGGTGGAATGGCAGAAATCCCACACAGAACTCTAAGTCCCCCAAGTCATGGAGACCGGTGCCCCTCCCACCTGGCACAGCAGGCTATCTTGGAGTTGGTTCCCCAAAGGAAAAAGAAGCCCTCTCTACTAGGAGGAAGGAAGGTAGCTCAACAAAGCTCTAACTACAGAATTATTTAACAAATTCAGACTGATGAATACAAGCTCTGAGCACCGATATGCCTGGAGCAAGCATGAAAGGAACCCAGAGGTTTCAACCTGGCAGGGAAAGGGCAGTGTTGATGGGAAAAGAAAAAAAAAAGACAGAGGCTTTTTGAGTTGTCTAATCTCAAAATACTGGAAAAGGGGCACATAAAGCCAGGTAACAACTCCAGCATTTGGTTGGCAAACCTGGGGTCTGGGGTATGGGGTTCAGCTCTGGAAAGGATTTTTCTTTCTTCTCTCCATTTTTCTTTTTTTCTTTTACTTCCTAACAGCCCATTAGGTGGAACTATGAGCATTCTCAGGCTTCAGCATGGCCTCAGGCAAGGGTGTAGTTAATGTATGTTTGAGAGACAAATGACTAGTCGGGTGAAGGAGATAATCCCTTAAAGGGTATATTTTTAAGTTGTCTCTATTGGGAGCAAGGGAAGGTAGACCAGCCCACCTCCAACTGTAAAATTCATCCTCACAGAGAGGAAGCAAGGCTGACAGACATAAAACAAAATGAAATAAATATAAAATAATAAACATGGAGACTTTTGGAGTCCATGGAGCTCAGAGTACTAACTGGGGTGGGGTGGGGTGCATAGAGCCAGGTACCAACCCTGAGTCTTGACTGGCAAAACTTGGGACTGAGGACTATATCTGGGGACTGTATATGGGTTGGGGATCGTTTCTTCTTCTTTTGGTAAACTATTCTAAGTACTTCATTAGAGAAAACCTCAGGCATTTTCAAGTGAAATGAGACCCAGGCAAGGGCTGAGTTTTTATAGGTCTGAGATATGAGGTAATGAGTCAAGTGGGAGAGATGATTCTCTAAATGGCATATCTTCCCCAAGAAACGGGGTCTGAGGCCAGCTCAAGTGGTGGCCATCCATGAGGGAATTCAGGCTCCAGGGGCTGGAAAACAAGGACTCTAAGCCTGCCTTCTACAACACGTATCTCAACTGCACCCCTGGCAGGGAGGGTCTCCTGAGAATTAAAGGCACCACACCATTCTATGTCAATGAGAAACTATGGAATAACAAGCACCAACTGCTGGGAAGGATAAGAAAAGCCCAGAGTCAAGAGGCTTCATAGGAAAATCTGACCACCTGCTGGGTCCTCAGGGAAACTTGATGATGAACACACCTTCCTCCTGAGACCTGGGCTTGTCTGATGGGGGTCTATAATATCTAGGGAGAACCTCCACAAAAAAAGGTCCCATATAGGCAAGTTAAGAGCCAAAAAAACAGACCTGAAAAATTCTGATCAGATAGACAGAAGTTATGGTAGAGGTCTAGAACAAGATAGAGAACAAAGCCAACTAACAAGAGCACCCTATGTAAGAGAGTGAAAATGACCTCCAGAATACACTAATCTAATAAATCAGATTCCTAGACACAAGCAAAAACTTATGAGTTTTACGATTAAAAAAAAATGAAGATATGGTCCAGTCAAAGAAACAGGCTAAGATTTCAAATGAGATACAGAAGCAGAAACAACAAATTAAGGATATTTGAAGAGACATGCAAATCACATAAAAAATCAAATCAATGAGTTGAGGGAAGATACAGCAAAAGAGATGAAGGCTACAAAGAAGAAATTGGATGAACATAAAGAAGAACTCAAAAGTTAGAAAAAACAAGTGGCAGAACTTCATGTAGAAAATTACAGCAAAGCTACTAGAGCTAATAAATGAGTACAGCAAAGTGGCAAGGTAGAGCAATCCACAAAAGTCAGTAGCATTTCTTTATAGTAGTAAAAAGCAGTCTGAAGAGGAAATGAAGAAAAAAGTTATATTTACAATAGCATCTAAAAAATCAAATATTTAGAAAGAAATTTAACAAAGGTCATAAAAGACTTGTACACAGAAAACTACAAGAAATTCCTAAAAGAAATCAAAGAGGACTTAAATAAATGGAAGGACATACTGTGCTCATGGGCTAGAAGACTAAATTGTAAAGCTCTCATTTCTCCCAAAACTGATTTATAGATCCAATGCAATACCAATTAAAATCCCAGCAACTTATTTTGCAGAAATAGAAAAACCAATAACCAAATTTATTTGGAAGGGCAGAGTGCACCTATCTAAAAATATCTTCAGAAAGAGAAATGAAGTGGGAGGTTTCACCACCTAACTTTAAAGCATATTACAAAGCTCCAGTACTCACAACAGCATGGTATTGCCATAAAGATAGATATACCGACCAGTGGAATCAAACTGAATCTTTAGAAATAGACCCTTTCAACTATAGACAATTGATCCTTGGTAAAGCAGTCAATGCAACTCAACTATGACAGAGCAGCCTCTTCAGTAAATGATGTTTGGAGAACTGGAAATGCATATCCAAAAGAATGAAAGAGGACCTCTAACTCACACCTTAAACAAAAATTAACCCAAAGTAGATCACAAACTTAAACATTAGCGCTAAGAACATAAAACTTTTAGAAGAAAAGATAGAGAAATATCTTAAAGATCTTGTAATAGGAGGTAATTTCCTAGACCTTACACCCAAAACATGAGCAATGACAAAAGAAATAGATAAATGGGATCTCTTCAAAATTAAACACTGTTTAATTTTGGACTTTGTCAGAAAAGTAAAAGACAGACTGCACAATGTGAGACAATATTTGGAAATCACATATCAGATAAGTGTTTAGTATACAGAAGATATAAAGAGATCCTATGACTAAACAACAAAAAGACAAACAATCTAATTAAAAATGAGCAAAAAAAAAATAGACAAAAGACATGGTTAGACACTTTTCCAAAGAGGAAATACAAATGGCTCAATTACATACGACAAGATCTTCAACTTTACTGGCTATTCTGGAAATGAAACAAAACCACAATGAGATTATCATCTGGCACCCACTAGAATGGCTGCTATTTAAAAAAACAAAACAGAAAACAACAAATGCTGGAATAGATGTGGAGACAGACATACAGTTATTCACTGTTGGTGGGAATATAGATGGCGAAACCACTTTGGAAGGCAGTTTGGCAATTCCTCAAGAAGTTAAGCACAGAAATGCTATATGATCCAGCAATCCCATTGCTAGGTATCTATTCAGAGGACATAAGAGCAAATATACAAATGGACATTTGCACACCAATATTTATAGCAGCATTATTTATAGTTGCCAAGAGATGGAAACAGCCCAAATGTCCATCAATGTGTGGATAAAAAGCTATGATAAATACATAATGGTGGATATTATGCAGCAGTAAGACAAAATAAAGTGATAAAGCTTGTAACAACATGGATGAGCCTTGAGGACATTATGTTGAGTGAAATTAGCCTGAAACAAAAGGATAAATACTGTATGGTTTCACTAAGATGAACTAGTATTATTAAGCAAAGTTTGAGTCATTCCCTGGCACTTTGGGTATGTGTGTGACAACTGAGACTCAGCTAGAGTTCCGCAGCTCTGAAAGTCAGCACTATACCACACAGCAACTGTTTTAAAAGATAAAAAAGAAATCAGACTTCATTTACAGATGTGAATGAAGTGAATCTGGTTAGGATTAAGGTAAATCAGACCAAAGGTAAAGGATAATATTGACTGTGTTTTAAAACTTCAACTTCTGTGTGAGACCAAAGGAAGAGATGTTTATTTGCTGCAAAATATATATTTTCTGTAGCTCACTATCTAATTTAACTTGTATAGTCAGTTTATTCAAACACTATAATTACCTGGAACCTTGAATAGAGAGTGGTTTGGACAGATTAGTGTGATGCCCTGATACATCTCACATGAATTTGGGCAGAGAATAAAATATATTTGCAAAGCCCCCTTGAAGGGCTGGGGAAAATGTGGAAACAGTAAATTCCCCACTGGGAATTCCATAAAGTCTCATAAGCATTGGGCGCTATCAATTTAATAGGTCAAGCCTTCAATCTTTGGGGATCGCCCCTATGAAGCTTATTTCTCCAATAGTGAAGCTAAACCTACTTTACAATTATGCTAAGAGTCACCCCCAGAGAACCTCTTTTGTTGCTCATATGTGGCCTCTCTGTCTAAACCAACTCAGAGGTGAACTCACTGCCTCCCTACTACATGGGACACGACTCCCAAGGGTGAAAATCTCCCTGACAACACGGGACATGACTCCTGAAGGTCAGCCTGGACCTGGCGTATTGGGATTGAGAAAGCCTCTTGACTAAAAGGGGAAAGAGAAATGAAACAAAATAAAGTTTTAGTGGCTGAGAGATTAGTTGAGAGGTTATTCTTATATAGTATATAGTATATAGTATATAGATATTCCTTTTCAGTTTTTGGTGTTTTCTAGTAGCTGGAGGGAAATTCCTGAAACTGTTGAACTGTAATCCAGTAGGCTTGAATTCTTGAAGGTGATCGTATAACTCTGTAGAGCTTTTACAGTGTGACCAGGCGATTCTGAAACCTTCATGGCTGGCCCTCCCTTTCTCCAGCATATGGACAAATGAGCAGAAAAATAAGGACAAAAATAAATAAATAATGTGGGGATAAGGGAAATGGGATGGTTTGGGTGTCCTTTTTTATTTTTATTTTCATTCTTACTTTTATTTCTTTGGAGTAATGAAAATGTTCAAAAATTAGTTGTGGTGATGAATGTACAACTATATGGTGATACGGAGAACCGTTGATTGTACACTTTGGATGATTATATGTTATATAAGTATGTATCTCAATAAAAGTGCATTTAAAAAGACAGGTACATGAAGTTAGTGGGTTTCTTAGAAGGAGGTAAATTAAGAACTTGGAAAATTTGACCAGAATATAAGAAAAAACAAAACAAAACTCATTCATGTTTAATAAAGAACTAAAGATGGTGGGGGATGGGTGTTTGACATTTAAATTCCTTTTGAAGGTTCTAGGTCTTGATCACCATAGAGATGATTTTGTATACCATGAAGCCATGGCTCAGGTGGGCAGAAAGTGAGTGTCAGTTCACCTCCAACTCCGCCTCTGTCCTCTCTTCCATTCCAAGTGGGCTCATGAAGCCACCACTGGACAGAGAGATAAGTGTACACATCTCACACAGCTGTAGACAAATCTATTTAGAGTTTTATGTTTCCTATCCCCACCTCCTTCTAAAGATGTGAAGATATTTACTAGAGAGGGAGACATACACCTTAAGATATTTAACTGAGAATTTTAAAAATGACTTTAAATTACACAAGGGAGAGAAGTAATTATTTTAATTGCTTTTTATAATTAACTTATAATTTAATTAATTTTATCATTAATTAAAATTGATTTTAATTTTTAATTACAAATGAGAGAGTGTGTTGGTTACTTTCCTCTTTGCAGCCATGAAAATTGCCTAAAATTGAGAGTGATGGTGATTGTACAACTAAGTGAGGATGCTATGAAACATTGATTATTGATTATTTTGGATAAACTATATGCTATATAAATACATCTCAACAAAATCTGTGAATTCAAAATCAATAACTCAGCAGAAAGATTCAAGTGCTAGACAAAATGTGGAGCGAGAGGCATGCTTACTTATTTGATGCTGGTGGGTTGCGGCACAGAGCAGCTACTCAGGAAGATAAGGTGGTGGGTTTACAGGAGGCTAAATACGGGGTAACTATGTGACAAGGCAATCCGATCCTGGAAGCACACTCAAAAGAGCTGAAAGCAAGGGCTCGGATAGACCTTTGCACAATGACGTATATGGTGACATAATTCATGATACCAAATGGATGGAGGTGGCCAAGGGATACTCTAACTGAGAAGCAGAAGGACAAACTGTGATGCACACATATGATACGATACTGTGCGGCTACAGAAAGGAATGAAGTCAGGAGGCACGCAATGAGGTGAATGAACCATATTATGTTGAACAAAATAAGCCATAAACAAAGGGACAAATATTGTATTATCTCTTTTGGAAAATACTTACAAGAAAATTGGGGCCTAGACTGTATGCTCTTGTAGCAGCCAGATTTATTCCTGATCTTTACTTGTTATTGCTAAATTCTGAGATGCTGTGCTGTATTTGTATAACCCACTATTTTCCTGGAACTTTGGGTACCTGCGTGACAGCTAAAATTCAGAGCTGGAGTTGTACAGATCTGAAAGTTTGCACTCTACATACAGCAACTGTTAAAGAAGCCAAAAAAAGAGATCAGGCTTCAGTTGGAGCTAAGAATGAAGCTGATCTGTTTGGGTCTAAGGTAAATCAGAATATAGGGCAAAGGATGATATTGCCTGTATTTCAGAACTTTACCTTCTGTATGAGACCAAAAGAAGAGGGGTTTATTTTGTCCATAGTCTAAATTTTCTGTAACACATAACCTAACTTAACCTCTCTGGCCAGTTCAGCTTAAACAACCTAAACACATGGAGCCTAGAATTGAAAACGAGGACTTGTGATTTTATATAGCTTAATGTAATCCTAGATTCATTCTGGAGTATGTTGGACAGTTAATTAAAAAGCATTTGTAAAGTTCCTTGAGGGACTAGAGAAAAAACATGGGACTGTTAAAGTCTCCCGCCTGGGAAATCCATGATACTCTCAACCATTAGGGCTCCCAAGTCAATATGCCAAGCCCTTGATCTTGAGGTTTGCTTTTAGGAACTATTTTCTGTAATGGATGAGTTAAGTCTATAATTATGCCTGAGTTACTTCCAGAGAACCACTTTTGTTGCTCAGATGTGGCCCCTATTTCACTGAACCCAACTCTGCAAATAAAACCGTTACCTTCCCTCCTACATTGGACGTGACATCCAGGGGTGAAAGTCTCCCTGGCCACGTGGGAGATGACTCCCAGGGCTGAATCTGGCCATGGACCACGGGATTAACAATGCCTACCTGACCAAAAAGGGGAAAAGAAGTGTAACAAAATAAGGTATCATGTAGCTAAGAGATTTCAAACAGAGTTGAGAGGCTACTCTGGAGGTTACTCTTATACAAGCTTCAGTTAGATATTGCTTATTGGCACGTTATGCCAAGACCAAACCAACAGTATTCCTGAAAACCCTAGAGAATACCCAGGGATCTACGTGAGAGTCTATAAAAGTTTCGCTCACTAAGTTTATTTTTCAGAAGCATGATACCTCCTGATGCTTCCTAGTCCAGATTCGCCCTGAAACCCAGAGGTGCAGTCTCTCTAGGGGATCAACCCGTTGCATCCCCCTACCCCATAATGTCGATGCCTCTTTTCAACGTGAAGAAGTTAGAATGCTCATTACTCAAATATCCCTAAAGGTTGGGAGAAAGATCACATGAGAAGGAGGGGTTATAACAGATGCTTTAACAAATGAGTATGAATACTGGATCATTACACTGATACTTCTTTTTAGTCTCGTGGGTATGAGAACAGTTATAAGGAAATAACCTGAAATTGTGGAACTGTAACCCATACCATACTTTGAAATGTTTTCTATAACTGCCTGCTAAAATGTACTTTGAAACGTACTGCTTTTTTGTATATATGCTATATTTCACAATAAAAAGTGTTAAAAAGTGAAATAAAACATTTGTTGAGATTTAATTACAGCACATTTAATTCTAAGTTTCCTGGCATAAATAAAATACCATGCACTATGACTTTTCACCGTCTGATAGAAGTTGTCTGCCTGCTTGGCAAGAGAGATTTTTTAAAACTTAATTCTGAATATAAATTGCCGCTCGATTTCTTACATCAGGACACTATGCAGGACACAGACCGACGCTTTCACCGCGGGCTTGCCGAAGACACAACTTTTCTGTTCACATCTGCCAGCCCTGTCTGCAGTTTTAACCTGCCCAGTTCTCTCCACGCTGCGCCTCTGCAGAGGCTTTTCCTCGACCTGGAATCCCTGCGCCCCCAGCCCCACTGCCCCGTGCCTGCTCACCCCGTCTGCCCGCCAAGAACAAGGCTAACTTCTAGGTGGTGCCCTGGGAACAGACCACCGTGCTGCCTCCCCGGGCCCCTGAAGCCCCAGGCCCAGCTCCTCTGTGACACCGTCGCAGGGTCTTAGATCTGGCGGCTTCCCCGAAGGCAGATGCAGCGTTTGTTCACCGCTCTGTTGGCTGCAGCAATCCCATGCTAAGCATGTACGTGTCCGTCACGCAAAACAGATCCTTTGCAGATAAACCTGGGTGTTCCTGAAAGCACAGCATCTCACAGGTGGGAAAGTGTCAGGCAGGTGGGGAAACCAGACCTGCAGGAGAAGAAGTGAAAGGAGCACCAGGGAACATGCTCCTTCCTGGCCCCACAAAGGGCTTTCCCGGGAGCACCTGTGCTGAGTGGGGCTGTCCCCGAGGCTCACATCGAACTTCCGGTGGGCTGCGGATGTACAATTTTACCACGTGGCTTTGACCTGTCAGGTTCCACCTGTCCCTCCCACTTGTTTCACCACCCCATCCAGATGCTCCCAGAGGGAGCAGCAGGCTCAGCCCCTTGGCGAGTCCGCCTCCCCGTCCAGAGACCAGAGAGGAAGCAGGGGCCCGTCTCCGAAGGAAGCAGAGGCACAGGCCAATGCTGAGCAGTTGGTAAAGTAGATAGAGCTTTCGCCTTCTTTCCTGCCCTGTGGCTTTCCTCCATCCCTTCACCTCCTCTCAGCTTCCTAGGGGAGGGTATTTGAGGGGTGGGGCCCAGGGGTGTCTCCCTACCTTTCATGTAGAGGTTTAAATCAAATCCACTGTCATCCCGATGTCATGCATTTACCCCTTTTATGAACATTATTAAGTCCTGGTCTTTGATTTCACAGGTTTCTCAGGCACTTCTGAAATAAGTTTAAATGAAGGCTCTTCGAGCAAAATGTCACCAAAAGCACTCCTTTTCCTTTATGCTACCCAGGTCCCTGGAGCCATCCCTCCCTTCAGTGACCCTGGGCATAAAAGCCTGCCTGGCTGCCTCCTGGCAGGGGTAGAAAAGAAAGGAGCCGAGAGAAGATGTCTACTTAATTGCCTGTGGCATAACATAAATGAATGTTGATGAATGGGGAGCTCAGTAACCGGGCCAAGTATTTCTGCACCGGACCTGACAAATCCTTTCAACCGGTTATGACTGGGTCTTGATGCTGCAGAAAAGGTCAATGCACCATCAGAAATCCCTAAGAGCCGAGCCTGGCCAGGCCCTGCTGCAAGGAAGTGGCTGCAGCTAGAGTGATGTCACATTTGTCTGACACTGTGAGTGCCACCCTGTTCTCTTGAACACCTTCCAGCCTGGCGCTTTGTCTCAGCTTCAAGCAGGTGTTTTGCTGGGTCCACGAGCACAGCGCCGTGCTGGAGTCTTCCAGGTGGGCTGCTCGTGCAAATGAGTGCTGCCCGTAAACTTTCCTCCGGCGATGCGCTGTCAGAGAGAACCTGCTCTCAGCCATGCTGAGCTAGCTCAGGGCTACGTGGCGCACATGAAAGGCTTTTTTTTCTTTTTTAACTCACACTTAATTGATGTAGTCTGCATGCTGTAGACTTCCTCTGATTTTGATGCAACGATTTGATTATGCAGAAAGGTGGACCCACAGAGGCTGGGGGAGTGGGCACACAACAGGGGCAGGGGGAACTTAAAATATAATGAAGATGAGTACACGGCTGCACATTCACCTTTCATTTGATAGACTGGGTAGACGGCAAATGGAAAACAAGGGAGGACAATGATGTTTTAATAATGTGGCTGGCATAGCAATAGCTTCCTTGTGTGTGTGCAATCAATGCATAATTCACAGATGATTAAATTCTGGCTGGAGGAAATCTGTATTCTGAATCACCAATTCTTTTCCCCAGAAATTTGATTTGGAATTAAATGGTAATAACTGAGTACTTGGATTTTTTTTCCCTTGAGCAATTGTATCATATGGAGAAAATGGGTATGATTGCTGAACAAAAGTCCATGCTTGGGTTTTGGAGCTGTGTTCCTTATTTTTAATATTTCCATTACGTTTAGTTAAGTATGTTAACGTCTATCTTATGAAAAGTGATCAGATCTGATCACCTACTTCTATTTGACTATGACATGGATACAATGTCTTTTTCAACAGAGTTGAGTAGCTTCAAGTCCAGGGCAAATTAGGAGAGATGATTGATTGACAGGACAGCCAGGACAGTTTGCCCACGGCCAGGCCTAGGTGCTGAAGGTGGAGATATCAGGCCCTCTTTTGCTGATGGGGACTTACTGGGTTCCTTCACTGGAGCACACCTGCAGTGGCTCAAATCATCAGGAGTGATGAGCAATCACAGAGAGACCACTTCACGGAGAGATCACTTCCCCGCACATTCCACCTTATTTACACTGTTAAACAAAACAAGACAATACAAACTGGAGTCCCAAACACAGATCTAGAAGGGACTTAATTTTTTCATTTACGTTAGGTTTATTTTTTCCATCTGCCACCCCATGATTAACACCTTACAAAGGTATCATATGTTTGTTTTTATTCAGGAAAGAACATTCTTATACATGTACTGTTAACCACAGTCCAGTATCCATAACAGGGTTTACTGTGTTTTTCACCGTGTTTATCTTCAAGCTTTGTTTCTAGTAACATATACAGCCCCAAATTTCTCCTTTCAACCACGTTCACAAACATAATTGAATGCTGTTAATTATACTCACAATAATGAACTACTATCACCATTATCCATTTTCATACATTTACGATCAAACTAAACAGAAATTCTTCACAAATTAAGCATCAAATCTCTATTCTCTATACCTGCTAAACACCAGTGTGCAAATATTTGTTCAAATCCCTGCTTTCAGTTCTTCTGGGTAAAGGGATTGTTAAATCATGTGGCAATTCTATACTTAGAATCCTGAGGAATTGCCAGACTATTTTCCACAGCAGTTGCACCACTTTGCATTCCCACCAACAGTGACTGTATGTTCCTTTTTCTCCACAACCACTCCAGCTTTGTAGTTCTCTGTTTTTTTTGTTTTGTGTTTTGTTTTTATAGTGGCCATTCCAAGGGATGCAAAATGATATCAGATTGTGGTTTTGATTTATATTTTGCTAATTGCTAATGATGCTGATCATCTTTTCATGTACTTTTTAGCCATTTGTATTTCCTCTGGAAAAATGTCTATCACATCTTTTGTACATTTTTAAATTGGATGATTTTATTTTTTATTGTTGAGTTGAAGAATTTCTTTATGTATTCTGGGTATTAAACTTTTATCAGATATGTGGTTTCAAAATATTTTCTCCATTGAGTAGGTTACTGTGATGGTTGGGTTCAGGTGTCAACCTGGCCAGGTGATGATGCCCAGTTGTCTGGTCAGGCAAATACCAACCAAACCATTCCTGCAAAAGCATTTCACATCTCGTTTATAAACCAGAAGGCTGGTTTATTAAATCATTGGACAGTTGATTGCATCTGTGACTGGTAACAACTATAATCAACTAAGGGTGCGTCTTCCACAAATGAGAGAATCCAATAAGTTAGATTTGATCCAATCAGTTGAAAACTTTGAAGGGAGAAGAGTGAGTTTTCACTGCTTCTTCAGCCAGCGAGCCTCTTCTGTGGAGTTCGTCCAGACCCCTCATCAGATTTGCCCAGGTTGCAGCCTGCCCTATGGATTTTGGACTCTTGTGTCCCCACAGCTTCATGAAATACCTTTATAAACCTCATATTTACAGATATCTCCTGTTGGTTCTGTCTCTCTAGAGAACACTGACTAATATAGTTACCTTTTCACTTTCTTAACAGCGTCATTTAAAGCCCCAAAGTTTTTAACTTTGAGGAGGTCTCATTGATCTCTTTTTTCTTTCATTGCTTGTGCTTTGTGTGTAAAGCCTAAACTGCCTACCCTGACAACTTGAAGATGCTTCTTTACATTTTCTCCTAGGAGTCTTATGGTCTTAGTTCTTACATTTTGGTCTTGATCCATTTTGAGTTAATTTTTTATAGGGTTTGAGGTAGGTAACTTCTTTCATTCTTTTGCAAATGGATATCCAGTTCTGCCAGAATGATTTGTTGAAGAGACTGGTCTGCTCTAGTTGAGTGGACTTTGCAGCCTTGTCAAAAATATATAGAACATATTTCTGAGGGCCTATTTCTGAACTCTCAGTTTAATTTCATTAGTTAATATGTCTATCATTATGCCAGTTCATGCTATTTTGATCAATGTAGTTTTGGAATAATCTTTAAAGTCAGGGATTGTGAGTCTTCCACACTTGTTCTTCTTTTTAAAGATATTTTTAGCTATTCAGGGTCTATTGCCCTTCCACATAAATTTGGTAATTGGCTTTTCTATCTCTGCAAAGTAGGTTGTTGGAATTTCTATTGGAATTTAATCCGTAAATCAATTTCGGTAGCATTGACATCATAATGATATTTACTTTTCCAATCCATGAACATGGAATGTCCGGCCATTTATTTAGGTTTTCTTTTAATGTTTTTGGCAATATTTTGTAGTTTTCTGTGTACAATACCTCTACATCCTTGGTTGAATTTATTGGCAGATATTGTGTTTTGTTTTTTTTTTTTTCTGTTTCTCCTGTAGATGGAATTTTTTTCCTTATTTCCTCTTCAGAATGAGCATTACCTGTGCATAGAAACACTACTAATTTTTGAGTGTTGATGCTGTATATCCTACCATTTTGCTGAGTTCATAGATTGGCTCTTGTTGCTTTGTTGTAGACTTTGGGGAACTTTCTATATATAAGATCATGTATCTGCAAATAGTGAAAGTTTTACCTCTTCCTTTCCAATTTCGATGCCTTTTTTTTTTTCCTTTTTCCTGTTTAACAGTTCTAGGTAGCATTTCATCACAATGTTGAATAAGAGTGGTAACCATTATTATTTCTTTGAGGGAAAATACTCAGTCTTTCACCAATGAATATAATGTTAGCTGTGGGTTTTTTAGATATGTCCTTTATTATGTTGAGGGAGTTTCTCTTTATTCCTATATTTGGAAGTGTTTTTACCCAGAAAGGATGCTAAATTTTGTCAAATACCTTTTCTGTGTCAATTGAGAGGATCACGTAATTTTTCCCCTTTGATTTGTTAATATGGTACATTACATTGATTGATTTTCTTGTGTCAAAATGCCTTGCTTACCTGGAATAAAATGCACTTGACCGTGGCACATTATCCTTTTAATGTGTTGTTGGATTCAATTTTCAAATATTTTATTGAGGATTTTAGCATTTACATTCATAAAAGAAATTTGTAATTTTCATTTCTTAGACTGTTTTTGTCTGGCTTTGTATTACATTGATGATGACCTCATAGAATGAATTAGATAGTTTTCCCTCTTCTTCAACATTTTTGGAATAATTTGCTCACAGTTGGTATTAATTCTTCTTGGAATGATTGGTAGAATTCAGTTGTGAAGCCATCTGATTCTAGTCTTCTCTTTGTTGGGAGGTTTTTGATGACTGATTCAACCTCCTTCCTTGTAACTGGTTGGTTGAAGGCTTCCATTTCTTCCAGAGTCAGTATAGTTTGTCCATGTGTTTCTAGGAATCTGTCCTCTTCATCTAGGTTTTCTAACTTGTTGACATACAGTTTTTCATTGTAGCCTCTTATGATACTTTTTATTTCTGTGTACTCAGTATTAATGTCCCTGCTCACATTTCTGATTGTATTTATTTGCACCTTCTCCCTTTTTTTCTGTCAGTCTGCATAAGTGTTTGTCAATTTTATTGATCTCAAAGAACCAACTTTTGGTGTTATTAGTCCTGTTTATTATATTTTTATTCTCAATTTTATTTCTTTCTTCTCTAACCTTTGCTATTTCTTTTCTTCTGATTGCTTTGGGATTAGTTTGCTATACATTTCCTAGTTCTTCCAGGTATGCATATAGGTATTTGATTTTAGCTTGTTCTTTTTAATCTAAGCATTTAGGACTATAAATTTCTCTCTCAGCACTGCCTTGGTTGCATTCCACAAGTTTTTCTTTTTTAACATTTTCTATTGTAAATATATAACATATGTACAGAGAAAAGAAAGAAAAAAGCAACAATTTTCAAAGCAAACTTCAACAAGCAGCTACAGAGTTTGTACCTCCCATTTCACTATCATTTTTTCCTTCTAGCTGCTCCAAAATACTGGAGGCTGGAAGTAATATTAATATAGTGACTCAGCATCTATATTCATTTGTTCCATCCCATTTTCCCTTTTCTCTCTTTTAATCCCCCTCATACTCTATAGAGATCCTTGGGGTATGCCCATTCCAGCTCTTTCATTCTAAGACAGGGGGAGCAATTAATTGATAATCCTGGAGAGGCTTGTCCCTCTGGGTTTCAGAATTTATCTGACCTAGAAACTCTCTGGGATTTATATGTTCCAAGAAGGCACACCTAGTGCAAGAGATCTTTCTAGCGTCTGTTCAAACCCCGGGTGCTTGATATGTTTGTTGTGTTCTTGCTTTCATTTGCCTCAAGATATTTACTGATTTCCTTTGCAATTTATTCTTTGGCCCACTGATTTTTTAAGTGTGTGTTGTTTAACTTACATATATTTGGGGATTTTCCAGTTCTCCACCTGTTGTTTATTTCCACTTCATCCTATTATGGCAAGCGAAAGTGCTTTGTATAATTTCAATCAATTTAAATTTAATGAAACTTGTTTTATGACCTAGCATGTTGCCTACCCTGGAGAATGATCCATGAGCACTTGAGAAGAAGGTATATCCTAGTGTTTTAGGGTGCAGTGTTCTGAATATGTCTGGTAGGTCTACTTTATTTATCATATTACTCAAGTTCTCTGTTTCTATTGATGCTCTGTCTAGATGTTCTATCTATTTATGTGAGAGGTGTATTGATGACTCCAGCTATGACTGTAGAGATTTCTATTTCTCCTTTCAGTTTTTTCAATGTTTGCCTTGTGTATTTTGGGACACCATGGTTAGGTGCATAAATATTTATGATTGTTGTTTATTTTTGGTAGATTGTCCCTTTTAATAATATATGGTGCCCTTCTTTCTCTCTTACAACTCTTTTTCATTTAAAGTCTATTTTGTTGGATATTAGTAATGCTACCCTAGCTCAGTTTTGGTTACTCTTTGTGTGAAATATCTTTTTCCAACATTTCATTCTCAACTTATTTGAGTCTTTGGGTTTAAGATAATTCTCTTGTAGATAGCATATAGTTGGAGCATACTTTTTTTCCCATTCTAACAATGTGTCTTTTGATTTGAGAGTTCAACCCACTAACATTTGGTGTTATTACTGAAAAGACAGTACTTTGATCATTTATCCTTTGGATTTTATAACATCTCTTATTTTTGACTCTCTTTTTCTCTTCTAGTAACTCTTTCTTACACTCTTCATTTCTACACTCTGTTCTAAAACCTCTCTCTCTCTCTTGCTCTGCTGTCTTTTCCTTTCAGTCTGCAGATCTCCCTTTAGTATTCTTGCAGATCAGGGCACTTGTTGACAAACTCCTTCAGTTTCCATTTATCTGCAAGTATTTTAAACTCACCCTCACTTTTGAAAGGCAGTTTTGCTGGATATAGAATTCTTGGGTGGCAGCTTTTCTCTTTCAGTACTTTAAGTATATCATACCACTGCCTTCTCACCTGCATGGTTTCTGATGAGAAATTGGCACTTAGTCTTCTTGTGGTTCCCTTGTATGTTACGAATTGCTTTTCTTTTGCTGCTCTCTGAATTCTGTCTTTATCTTTGGCATTTGGCATTCTGATTATTATGTGTCTTGGAGTAGGTCTATCAAGATTTATTCTGCTCGGATTACGTTGTGCTTCTTGGACATGTATATTTATGTCATTCATAAGAGTTGGAAAATTTTCAGCCATTATATCCTCAAGTATTCTTTCTCAATGTTTTCTTTTCTCTTCATCTTCTGAAACATACATGACACATACGTTTGTGCCCTCTGTGCTGTCATTCAATTCCCTGAGACCCTGTTCAGTTTTTTCCATTATTTTCTTTGTTCTTCTGCCTGTCGAATTTTCATTGTGCTTTTTTCTAGTTTGCTGATCTTTCTTCTGACTGTTGAAATCTGCTGCTTATATACCTCTAGTGTATTTTTGATCTCTTCTTTTTTGCTCTTCATTTCCATAATTTCTATTATGTTTCTTTTTATGCTTTCAAGTTCTTCCTTATGCTCACCCACTGTCTTCTTAATATCCTTTATTTCTTCAGCCATATTTTCCTTCATCTCCTTGAATTGATTTAAGATATTTGTTTGAGCATCATTGATTAGTTGCCTCAAATCTGTGTGTTTGAATGTGTTCTTCTGTTTGGGCCATATCTTTCTGTTTCTTAGTATGGCATGTAATTTTTTGCCCACATATATCTAGGCATTTGATTATCTTGATTAATTTGCTCAGGTCAGTGTCTCTCTCTCTTTTGCCTAGTTTTTTATTGTTGATTGGCTTTATATTAAGGTTCTTTTTTGACACTTGTTCAATTTATTCTAAACCTTTAGAGATGTCCATGTTTAACTGATCTGATTTTTCTAGCTCTTCTTCACCTGATTCTTGTCCTGGATATGCAGTACAGTTTTTAAGATTGTATTATCTGTGCAATTGTTTCACTCCCAGGAGAAAGCTTCCTTTCTCCTGCTTCTTCTCTGGGAAACTTGATCTGTTTTGTTTGTTTCTGTTTTGCTTCTAGGTCTTTTTTTTTTTTAACACTTCTTTTGCCTCTCACTGTTCTTGCCAGGAGGGCAAATTCTGGTCACCCTGGAAAAGACCAGGAACCCATGAAGAAGGCACATGGCCAGTTCCAAAATACCCAGGTGAGAGAGTCAGAAAACAGGCCAGAAACCCCTTCGATGACTCCCTAAGGTGCACTTTCCTTTCTGCCCAGCCAATGGCGCCCTTCAGGAAACTGATCCCTACAGCCCTAGGGAGACCTCTACTGCCTCTGCCCCTAATGGGGGCAGGGGTGAGACAGTGGCTGTGGCCATTTTTATCTAGGGTGGGTTGAAATTGTAGCTCAGAGCTGGAACCCAGCAATCCGAATTCACTGATCAAAAGCCATGATCAGTGTTAGGCCATTCCTACCTCTCCCCATTCTTAGAGAAGAGGGTCTTCTTGACAATTTCCATCCACAGCCGCCAGCTGGGGCCCAGACCCCAAGGCAGCTCTCTTGAGAGTAGGGGATGGGCTCTGTCAGCTACCATGGAGGGAGCTACTCAGTTCTTTCCTGCAGTTTTTCAGTCTCTTCCTCCCATTTTTCCCTTGGTGCTGTACCATGCTCCCTTGGACTCCAGAGCTCCAAAACAGTTGTTTCATGTGGTTCCTGCCTGTCCACTAGCTATTTTGGAGGAGGAGTGAGTCTTGGCAGTCCTACTCCACCATCTTCCCACAAAGTTTCCCTTAGAATGTATTTTTAAATGAATAATAAGAAAACAATTTCATTTAAAACCTATGGGATTTTTTGTTTTTTTTTGACGTGGGCAGGCACTGGGAATCGAAACTGGATCTCTGGCATGGCAGGTGAGAACTCTGCCTGCCGAGCCACCGTGGCCCGCCCTATGGGATTTTTTTTACTAAATTTGAATGATTAAAAATAAGTGACAATGTACAAAGCAGAAACTGTAAAGATACAAGTGATATGAGATATATAAAGAGTTCCAATTCCCTGTTAAGTAATGGGCCCTTGACTAGGAACATTAAAGTTTTCATGAGCTGAGGGATCGCAGGCTTGCTCATTTGGACTTTCTATGATTCCACTTGTATTTCCTGTTTCCACTTTCCAAGCCTATCACCTTGACCCAGAGAATGCAGGACCTTATTCATCCTAATGTGAGGAATTGTACTCTATCGTAAATCTTCAAGTATCAAACTTGTTAAAAAGTTAAAATGTATTTGAAATTTGTTAGAAAATATTAAAGTCTTGGCAACTCAAGGAGACAAGGAATTACTCTTCCATGACAGATATCATAAGTACATTGATGATGACCCTTCTTTATTGTGTTGAGAATCCTTATGGACTATTCCAAAACCACATTTTGTCACCATCTATGCCTCATGATCCCTAATGCCTAACCAGATTTATACACATTGCAGGCATCTGGCTTGTGATGATTAGTAGATTAAACTATTCAGGTGAGTAGGATACAAAACTAAGTCACGTAACTCCAAAAGCAGTGAAAGAATATGCATGGAAAGTAGTCCATCTCCCACACCACCCCGAGCCTGGACATTGCCCAACGGGCCCTTTGCTGAAGCGTTTGCTACCCGAAATCATAAAGAGGCAAGAATGTGGGGTTCTAAGTAGATGGCAGGGAATTCTGCTTTCTTGCCCCATCTCCAAATGCACTCCGCTCTCCTGGTTTATCTTTGCAGTTTCTTCAGACCTCTGGCTTTCTCCACTAAATCTAACAACTTTACTAAAGAAAATTGGCCATGCCTGTCAAGGGCGAGGTGGCGGGGAAGCCTCCATGATGGGCTTCTGTGAGAAGGACTTCCAGGGAGGCTGGAATCCAAAAGGTAAAAGTGTTTCCTTCCTCGGTCACAACTGGAAGGCATGTTTCTGATTCTCATTGTGTCCACTGTTGGCAAAGATAAGGCTTGATGTCCTCGGAGGCTCTGCGATGGAGTTCCAGAGGTGAGCCCTGGAAGCCCCTGCTGGACCCAGTTTAGCTGACAAAAGCTGGCATTCCCTTATTTCTCAGAATTGAAAAATGCCTTGTAAATCACAGAGGTTGGAATTTGGGCAAGATCCATTAGGACGACAAAAACAACAACAAAAACGTGTCCCTGACACAGTGTGAAGAAAGGGAGTTGAGCACCATACAAAGCCCCAAACGGGGTGGCACCGGTCCGCGGTCCTTAACAACTATTATATAAACGTAATGGAATGCACCCGGCGCTCGGGCGGGTGGAAAACTCCTCATTAGGTGCCAGGGAACGGCCGGTGCCCTCCCAGCTCTCCAGCTGCGATCCAAGGGGTGTAAGTAAGAGCCCAGCACACTTAACAAGGCGTTTGATGGAGTGTTAACAATCCTCGGCCTCACGTGGAGCTGTGAACCAACAGCGTCGCCATTAACTGCTGGTAAGCACCGCGTTCCTTGGGCTTATTGCTTAATTATGGACTTGACAGCGACAGCCCTAGCTCCTGACTTGGGGAAGGATTTTTCCATCGCAGTTGCTGAACCACAGGCTGCATTGCCCTCAGCGCCCCTCTGCCCTGGAGCCTTAGAAGGTGACCTGGAGCCCCCCACGGCGCCTTGGAAGCATTGTCTGCGCAGCGCGTGGGTATCTTCCAGGCTGCACGCTCCGCGGACGGACAGCACCCAAAGCAGCGCGGCTGTAACGGATGACCGCTCGGGGACCACGATTAACTGGAAACAAAGAGTGGGTCACTCCAGGGGGGGACCTGGCATCCCACTGGCTGCCTCGGCTCGGAATTCGGGAGACACGTCCCCCCACGCTCCTCGGCAGCGGACGGTTTCGGAGGATCTAAAACTCCCGCGCGGGCTCGCAGCTGGTCCCGGGACGCCGGGAGGGACCGAGCCGTCTCCCGCCCGCGCCCACAGACGTCCTCGGGGCGTGGGCTCCCCCGGACGTGCACGGCTGCGGCCAGCCGGCCCTGGGACCCCACGGCCCTGAGGCCGGGGGCCCTGCAGCCATGGTCCCCCCAAAGTGACCCCTCAGGTCTCCCTTCCTGCTTAAAGTAAAGCAACAGTGTGTGTCAGAGAAGGGACCTGCCCCCCATCGCCCTACTGGCCATTGAACTGGCCCCAGTCGCTCTACCGCCACTAACTTCCGAGGCAATATTTCTGAGTGACTTTGAACTTTAGGAAACTTTTAATTTCACAGTTGCAAACGTCATCTCTCTGCACAAGGAAAAAGCTGTTTTCCCTGCACAGTCCATCATTTGAAACCCGGTTTACCTGAGCTGTGGATAGTGTGATGTAATTCCAAATAATTCCCCTCACATTTTACAACGCCCACAGCAGGCTTATCTTATAAGAGTCATTCAAGAAATGATGACTGATTGAAATTTATTTCTGGGTATATACAATAATCTTTCTATATTACACATGTGTCTTTCTTTCTGCCTTTGTGAGCACATGAACTTCACCCCATTTCCACGGAGGATTCACTCCCAAACCTGGGTGAGGATTTGTTGTCAGGGAAGGAGTGCAGAGGGAAAGTTCCAAGAGAGGTTCTTGCAGTAAAAGTGAGCTCAGCAAGCCAAGCTATGGTCTTGAGAAAGGATTGGCTCAGTCCCTTTGCCAGTAGCCTGACCCCACTGGGGTCCCCATCAGGGAGGGGGGCATGTGGAATGGGGAGTGGCACTCCTCTCTTAGCCCCTGGGGGAGGTGGGGAGGAGGGGGGAGCACGAGCTCCAGGAGAGCAGGCCGCCCCCTCTCCTCTCCAACTTCAGCCTGGAGAGGGGATTCTCTATTATCCCCACAGGTCTTGGGGATGGCACCCCAATACCCCAGTGGCAGCCTGGTGGTGAGAGGAGCGGGGTGGACAGGGCATTCTGAGTCCTGGGCATCTACAGAGAGAAGGGACAGAGACTGCCTGTGGGCAGTGTTGACTCGGCTTAGAACATGACTGGACATTTAGTTCCTGCTGGTCCCTGTCCGTTTGCAGGGAGGAGGGGAGCTGAGGAGCCAAGAAACACAAAATGACGGACTTATGTTTATGTGTGTGTGAGCACATGCCCATCCATTTGTACTGTACATCAGACTGGGAGCTTGTGGTCCCTGCTCTGTGATACAGCTGTGTGTAAACCTCTTTAGCATTACTTTCTAAATCTATATTTGGTCTCATTTTGGAATATAAAAAGGATAACTGGCATTTTTTTCCTCTCTCCTCCCCTTTGTTTTTAAGAAGCTACAAACATGGATTTGAGGAAACTATTTTGCAGACAAATTTCTCTGTGCCAGAATTAAATTAAAGCCATATTAAAAATGCCTTTGAATGTGTTACACAATTTTGGAAGCATATTTATAAAGTGCACTTGGGAACACACTCTACTCGGCCCTCCCGCTCCTCTGGCCAAGACGGGGCTTTAGGCGCCCAGGCCTGCCCAGGGACCCCACGTGCCTGCCATGCCAGTGCCAGGAAAGAATTCCAGCCCATGGATTCCAGCCCTCCAGTGTGGTGTCAACAAGAGGGGCCGTGAGGGGTGTTGAAGCAGAGGGCACAGGCCACGCACTCCCGGAAGGTAAAATGAGCTCATACCCTCTGGGCCTGGTAACACTGAGCTGGCCACGTGTCCACAGAAAGGCAAGGAGGCGCTTGTGGACAAGCAGTGGAGAGAAAGGTGTAAGCTCAGGAAGGTTTCACTGCCCACAGGCATGCTCACATCCAGCATACCAACGTAAGGGAGCAAGGAACTGGGGCTTACGTTCTAAATTTGAGGGCATTTCCCCTTTACATTTTCTCTCCTTCTCACCCCCTTGTTTATCTTCTGTGGGTAAGGGGAGACGTCAGTGGGAGCACTTGTTTTCTGAAAGCTGGAACAATCACAGTAGCCTTAGCCATACTGAAATCCTCTTTGTCATCCAGCAACTGGAACAGGGTCCATGAGAGTTTCCGGCAGAGTTAGGGGAGACCCAACCACCCCTCTGTGAACCTCATTCTACAACAGAGCAGAACAGCTGAGTTCAGTTTAGGGATCCAGCACTAAAGATAGAGTATTAGGATATTTCCACATAGTCTGTGTAATGCTTCCTCTTTGAGCCATAACCATGATATAGAACATTCTGTGTTTTCTGAAGGCCAAAATTTTCTTTAGATGTACAATATCTTCACACTTTTAGAGTGAAAGAGAATTATTTTAAGAAGAAGTATTAGTCTTTTCCTTCTTACTTGGTTTATTCTGCCTTTCTTGACATCCAAAGCATCACCCTGATACAAAACATGGTTTTCTTAATTGTGACACACGGAAGGCACAAGGGGTGTTCTTATTTTGCGACTGATAACATATCATTAGTTATTAATTTTGCCGTTTTGTGATGTCTTCAATGAATGGCATTATACTTTTAAAAGTTAGGAACTGGATGGGATTTTAGTTATTCCATATTGAATTAATAAAATTACAAACTGGAACATAACTTTAAGTCATGTGATCACAAAATTTCCAGAAAATATTAATGTTTTAAGTAATAAACAACCCAATAAAATCAGGCATGTTTTGGATATTTGACAATTACATGCCGTCAGTCCTATTTTAAGAATGCTTACTCCAAAAATGTTAAATAAGCAATCAGGAAGCAAACATGCATATTTTTGGAAAGGATTTTATAGTTATTATATGTTTTGATTTCATATTTTGCTGCTCATCTAAAATGTGGTTTGCATAAGAACATAGTCATAAAGATAGGGTTTTATGATGTAATGCTTCTGAAGCAAAGCAATAACCACCTCTAAATCACAAATTCAAAACTTAACTTATGTGGTCATGCTGGGTACGGGTGTTAGAGGGTTAAAACCATAAAACGGGTTCTTCTGTGTATTTCTAATTCTTAGATCTAGAGGAATCTAGATTGCATTTAAACCATGAGAAGTAAGATGATACCTACGTAGCTGTGTTTCCTTCTGTGCCTCCTATCAGTAGATGGACACCCCCACTTCTGAAGCCGTAACCCGGTCACCCCTAGAACTGTCGACCAGAACCTTGCGCCCACCTGCAGCCCTGCTGCTCTTTCCAGAGGGCCACAACCCAAGTCCTCAGTGTCTGAAACTCAGTCGGTTTTGCTCATTTCTGCGTCACAGTGCCGAGGCCAGCTCCTCACATCTTGGAGGCTCTCGATAAAATGTTTAAGGAATGAATCAGGGAAGAGCTAGAAAGGTCAGATAAGGGGTGGGGAAGAGGTAAGCTCCATTCATTGCTTGGTGTCAAGAGTAGTCTTTATTTAGATGCGTAAATCCTTAGCTTCTAGTCTGCTTCCATATTTTCCATTGAGGGCAGAGATATTTGGGACTGTATGTGACAAATCATAAATATTAGAACAAAAAATTGAAGGGAACCTTTTGAACTGTCCATGAGTTCTCATCTCTGAGCCCAAACAAATTACATCCCATGGTAATGAAAAAAGGTATGTCAGATAAAGCGATATGTTGCAGAAGAACTTTGAGGAGTCCCAGTACAGTTCCCTGGGACTGGAGAGCTGAGAGCTGAGGTTGAAAATGGAGGAAAGGTAGATTTGGCAACCAGAGAACAGAGAGCTCTACACCGTACACCTATGGTGGGTCAGAGGTTGGACAGAGATGGTTCAGGAAGACGGAGAAAGGAGTGGTTATCCCGGATGTCAACCTTGGCTCACCAAGGAGACCTGTCAGGGTCACGTCATCTTCTTTTGAGATGCAAGTATTCGATGTCTACATGGGGAAAATAACATAGACATACTGCATGGGGATGCCAGCAGGCATCCTTCTGAATGCAGCAGAGAGACACAGAATGCATGCCAGTGCAAATCTATTATGTAATAAATAATAATACTATATGCATTATCTACCACATATTAAAACCACAGTTCCCCAGGGACATGTTGTGCTGGCTAAACACCAAGCCAGAATTCACCATCACTTGGGTGTGGGCATGGAGGTCATACTGCCAAGATTTCAGGATGGCATCAAGCTTGGAGGAATAATGATCTCCTGGGATGTAGAATGTGCATCCAGCATGTCTTTCCAGCTTGGACTGTGAGCTAAGTTGTAGCCCAATGGCACGTTCCAGGGCTAGATGGAGCCTCACGCCCGTCTGATGGCCCAGGGGACGGCCATGTCCAGGTTTTGCCCTGACTCTGGGATGCAGGTGCCCCTGACACATCACTGCTTGGAGGACTACACCCACAGAATAGCCGCTAAAACTGTGCTGGTCAGATCCTAGCCAGACCACTGCCCTTGACCCAGAACTCTGAATTTAAAAGGTGCACTTTCCCTTTTTCCTATGTCCAAGAAAAAAGAACCAGGCCAAAGGACTCAAAAATAGGTTGGAGGAAAAAAGTTAAGCCCACGTAGTCTAAGGGAAAAACATATCTGGCAAAGCTCTGAAAATAACCTCCAATTATGCGTCTTACATGAAAACTATCTTAGTTTAGTTCTAGGAATTAGAGTTAGTAGCAATGAATGGAAGCTACAAAGAATTTTGACCTAACTAGGGAAAAATATTTGAGAAAGCAGAAGATGACAACTTTATGAGACAATGTGCTTCTGTTATTTAGAAATGTTTGAGGAGTGGCTAAAGATATCTAATCAGAATGCTGTTGAAAGGGATTTAAGCTTTGGATGATTGCTTGGTCTAGAGTGTGCTCTCCATTATGGTTAGCACCTGCGTCCGTTGAGCCCAGGAAATATGGCCAGTCCAAACTGAAGTAAGCAGTGAGTATAAAATATCCAACCAATTTCAGAGACTTAAGATATGCAAAAAGAAAGTAAAATATCCCATTACTGAATTTTACATTGCTTACAGGTTTATTTGATAATATGTCAGGTACACTGGGTCACATAAAGTACTGTTAATTTGTTAATCATTGAATTAATGAAACCAGTTAAATTAATTGTATAAGGAGACTACTAAAATACTTTAACTTGCGTACATGGTTCCCATTATATTTCTATTTGGTAGTGGGAGTCTAATCCTAGGTAGTCAAAGTGTGGTCCTTGTCCCAGAGCATCAGCTGGACACCTGTTGGAAATGCACGGGCCCACCCCACTCGACACCCACTGAGTCAGCACCTGGATTTTAACATGACTTTAACATGGTCTGGATTATTGCTGGCCTCAAGCATGTTTTATAGCAGAGAAACCTTTTATTTAAAGGAAATCGATGTGAATGCATATTATAAAAGCAGTCACCGTAGGGAAGCTCTCCTAGTTTACGGGAACTGTGGCAGGGGGGCCCGAGCCTTCCTAGGGACCCCTCCATGCACCCCCCATGCCTACCCTGGACCCTGCTCTCTGGAGTAAAGCGTAATGGGGGAGCCAAAGGCCTGTATTGTTTTTAAGTTCTTTAGGATAACCACACTCTATAAATGCCCAATATTTCATAATTCAGATTTGCATCCAGATGTATTAGAAACAGAATGCCAGACCCATCCATGAACGAGTTCCAAGTCCAGTAATGATGTTGTCCCATTCAATGACTGTCAACCTTTGCAATGGTCATGATCATTTGGAAAACCTTATTTTTAAAATGCAGATCCTGCAAACTATTGAACTTAGTTAAATTGGAATTGGAAAGGGTGGAAAATTTGGAAATTGTTTATTTAAAAGTGTTCTAGGTTAATTTAAAACAATTACAAGAAATTCAGTTGCCATCCTGGAGTTATTCAAATAAATTCTTCAAATCTACATCTTTAGATATAAACCTGTTTCTGTATATTCATACATTTCTATAAATTTACAGAAAACCAACTTTCATGGTCAGATTCATGTGTCCATCTGTAAAATGGAGTTGTTGGGAGCAGTTTTTATTTAATTTATGCCCAGAGGGTACTTGTATGGGTTTACAGGTAAATTATTGAATCCTGCATGATGCAGACATTACTTGACATTATTTGACCCAAAAAGGTGTTAACATTTGCTGTTGCTATGAAGGCTTTCCTTGCCTTCCATAATTCTGAGCTTCCGCTTCTACTGGGGTCCATTCAGTTACAATATGCTTACTTGATAAATGATTTCCTTCTTCCCACAAGAAAGCCTGGCTATCTCTTGTTAATCATCAAATATCATTATGGCATATATTGCCACCCGGTGTTATAACAGAAATTAGTTGTTAATTAATTTCCAGAAATCCTACTCTACGTGTATGGGTTCAAGTGCTTCATTTCAAGAAAAAATACTGGTGGGAACCTCTAAATTAGAGAAGACTATACACAATATAAAAGGACCTGACAGTTTATAAAACCATACCAAGTTCCTTGCAGCTGTTTACAGATAATAATCAGTTGAGAGGGGCTGGGGTCATAGGACATGACCTGTTGAGAATCACTGCCCTTTGACTATCGATCAGAAGTACGAAAAGGTAGCACTGATATGATAATGAAGGACAATAAGATAATGGGATTTGATTTATCAAAATTCTTGTATAGTGAAGATCATCTAAATTGAGTTCTATTTGATTATTTCATTTTTAAAAATCTTGCTGGCTTTCCTTTGACAGAATTTTAAAATTTTATTGGAGAAAAGGTGGTGAACCTAAGAGAAAACTGAAAATTCACTCAGGCTGTGAGCATGGAGAGTTCTTTGCTTTTTAAACACACACATATTGGTTTGAAAAATGTTATTTCATAAAACAATTTCAAATGTAGTGACATTTTCATCTTGGCAGTGGTTATTAAAGTGAGATCCCGATAATCTGAGTTGAATTTTTGTATCTCTTAATGCCAGAAGAAATATCCAACTCTCTTTTTACTAGTGAAACTGTCAAATAAGTTAAATACCTTTCCAGCATTAAATTTTATTCAAGTACCAGTTATTATGTGACATTTAATCAGATTATTAAGTTCTCCATATTTGGGACCTGTGCACTTTTGCAATGCCCAGCTCTCCAACAAATTAGTTTATTTGCAGCATTCCCTGCTGCCTTTGGGAAGCCCATCTCAGCCTCACTCTGTTCCCTTCTCCCATGGGCCTTGGATGGGATCTCCAGGCCATTTCCTCACCTCATGTCTGGTCCTGCTTCTCTCCCCGTGGCCGACCCACCTTTGCTTCAATCCCAGAATTGAAAGTTGCAAATGGAAATAGTCTCTGCAACCTCCAAATTTTCTATTCCGCTTCTCTCCTGACCCTTCTGACTTCCCTGGTTATTTGGGTAGCCCTCTCAGTCTCTCTTTACCGGACTGTTTATTTATCATTCTGAAAGTTTCCCTGTATTGGCCATTCAGTTCTTGACTTCGCCATTTTCCCACACTGACCTCCTCTGCTCCTTCCTGTTTAAAATAAGGAAGACAAATTTCAGTTGTGGGAGGGCCCCAGCCATGCTAAACGATTCTGCTGTTTAGGGCTCTTTAATACTTTATTATATTTAAACTAAATGCTTGATGATCCCTTCGCATGAATAGTGAAATGGCCCCTGACCCAGCAGCAACCACTTTTTTTTCATGTTGCGCTTTGTTTGTTTCCTCTGATTACATCTGCATTGGTCTAGTATTCTGTAAGATATTTTTTTGAAAATGTTGAAATCAATCTTAAATTGCCTCCGAAAGGTTTGTCTTTCTTCGCTTTGCATGGGCTCTACCCTAATCAATGGACGCCTCATTTAAAAGCCACATGGCTAAAACTTTGACCCTGATAAGGCTTTTCTTTTTGTAAAAAGCAAATATATTTATACATATATATGTATCTATATAGTCATGTATATTCATATATATACATATATTTTAAACTTCCTATTCAAATAATCCTTACTGCACCAGTCAAAATATTTATTACAGTTTTCCTATTCCACTTAATCTCATCTCCTCCTAATAAACCATTATCTCATGTTAGGGAAGTTTGGATTCATCTGTGGTCAAACTCTGCATATGCTAAACTCTAGCTTGTAAAATTAATTCTAACTCAGACCTTCAGTTACTTTTGACATAGATTTATAACTTTCAGTAAATTTATTTTTTGCATTACATCAAAAGTCTCTTCTCACTGTGATTATTGCCTTACTGTTTAAATAAACCCCCAGTGCATTTGTAAAATAATTAAAGTGATAATATGTTGGTACGATGTTTAATGCCTCAAACACATTTTTCAGTGTACATTAATGCATTGACCAGAAGGTGGAAACATTTTATAATAAGTTTAGAGAGTAAAGGTTCAAATGTTTTCCTGCGATATGCTCATTCATACATTTATTAATTCAAGAAAACTTTAGTCTGTGGGCCTGTAATTACACTAAGGGGTGAAAAAGATCATAAATTGCACAGCCCCATACCTCACACATTAGAGGGAAAAGTGAACATCTAAAATTAAACTAGTATACAATGTAAAAAAACGTTGCGAAAGGAGGTAAACAGGAAGCTTGGGAAACACAAGGAGGTGAGACTAAGGAATCAGTTTGCACACTTGAGGAATGAAGAATGAAAGTCGAAGTTATCCCGAGAACCAGTGGGTGTGGGACCACGTGACAAGCCAAGCCCAGGGCCGCGGCCTCTGGAGAGATAGGGACATACCACAGTAGTAAGACTGTCCTTCCGCATGCTCCCCAGAGCAGCGAGCAGAGGCAGAAGGCTGGCTTCCTCAGCGGGTTTCAGTACAGGTTTGAGTTTTGTGGATTCTGAAATGTAGGTCAGGCCAACAGGCCTTAGCCAGGGCTCTGTGGGGGGTACAACCCCCAGCTCATCTTCCATAGACTACAGCACCCAGCCCTGCCCACAGACATGCCACAGGGCACCCCACAGAGCACAAAGAGGAGGAACACAGGCCTGGCTCCCTGGGCATTCATGGTGGGAGGGTGGTGCCCAGTCTTCGCTGGGGCTGGTGAACTGCTTCGGATGTGTATCTTTCTTTTGCTGGACTGTGGAAGGTCAGTCTCAGCTCACCATCCATCTTCTGTAGCCAGTACAGATGGAAGGTGGGGGAAATGTAACCCCATATCCCTCCCTTTGAACAGACAATTTTAAGATTTCCCTTAGCTCTTTGTAAGAAAATATTATCCCAAATCACTGCCTTGTGTGGACAGGGTTGGAGGTGCCCGGGGCATCTGCCCTGTTTTCTTGGCATCCAAGGACCTCCACCATCAGGCTCCCCACCAGCTGTCCACCCCCCACACACCCATCCCTCATTGCACCCCTTTACATAGGCTCCGTTCAAATTCAACACTGCCCTGGGCATGAGTAGGCCTACAGCCTTTGTGCTCTGCGTGTGCTTTTCTCTGCCTTAGGAACGCTGTTTTCTCTGTCCCTCCTGTTCCAACCTTTAAGTGCAGACACCCAGAGAGATGGTCGCTTCCACCGGTACTGGTTGGGAGGTTGTCTTCTGGAGAGATGAGGACCTTTAAAATGATCCCTGACTCTGTGGTTGGATTGTGCTTCCCCAAGACGTATGTTCAAATCCTAATCCTCAGTGTCTGTGAACAGGACATATTTAGAGGCAGGGTCCTTGCAGATGAAATCAAGTTAAGATGAGGCCAGACCAGATTGGGGTGGGCCCCAAATCCAGGGACTGGCGTCCTTATAAGAGGAACATTGGATGCACAGACACAGAGAAGGCAATGTGAAAGGGAATCGGAGGCTGGCACAAAGCGTCCACAGGCCAAGGACCACCCAGATTTCCAGAAAACACCAGAAGCTAGAAGAGAGGCATTAAACACATTTTCCCTTTGAGACCCCAGAAGAAACTGCTTCTGCTGACACCTTGATTTTGGACTCTTGGCCTCCTGAACTGTGAGATAATAATTTCTGTAGTCTTAAGCCTCCCAACATCTGTTCATTTGTTGCGGAAGCCCTGAGAAACTAATACATCAATGTAAGAGGAACTTCAGAACAGACAAACCACAAAAACTCTGAATATGCTGCACCCTTAAGAAGGGGAGAAGTTTTGTTGATTCTGCGATATAGGTACGTACAGATGGAAGATGCTGGAGAAAGAAGGTGAAGGAGACGGTAAAGGGTTGGATTTGCGTAAGTTAAGATGGTTTAAAATGGAGACGTGAGAATTTAAATAAATAGACTTTCTGAATTTAAGAATTGCTTGTTAAGTTCTTTATTTTTTTCCCTTTTATACATCTTGGCGAAATCAAAAGCTGCTCTAAAAAACTAATAAACAAATCATCTCTTGATCTCTAAAAATTTCTGCTATAAATTTGAAACTTTAATGGATCCCTCCATGTTTTTCCACAAACAATTGTTTTCTGATTTCATAAGGATGCTTGAATGCCATTTGTAGCCAATGGCTCGATTCTAACTCCTAGAATGTCAGGAGAGAACCCCCAGGTCACATGAGGCAGATACCCAATCTAGGAAGGGTAGACAGCTGGCAGAGTCACATGCTGGGTTAATCCAATTATATGGAAATGCTAGTTTTTAAAGAAAACAAAACCCATGCTGAGTTTTGGCACAACACTTTGCACAGTAGAGCAGAGCCTCCTTTTAAAAAGTCACCGGTTCAGGTCATGTAAGTAATTGAGTTTAAATAAACTGGTGTGGGGGAGGCGAACAGTTCAGTTGGCACAAGTTGCTGTTTTACACAGATTCTTCACGTAATTGGGGAGGACACAATCCCTCTGAGAAGACATAAGCGAGCCCTCATGTCTCCAATTCCACTGCTATTGTTTCACTGCCCTTATTGAGTTATCTTTTTCTGTTACAACTTTCCTCCAAACTCATAAATGTTATTATCTTGGGGTCCAGTTCTGATTTGTACTTATACAGTTTAGCCATATAGAGGCAATTACATGAGAACCAGGAACTTACCTTAGGTCTAGGATAAGTCATTGATTTTTAGTTTGTCAGTCGTTCACTCGTTCCAATGACAAGAATGACATGTGCCATGATTTCTTATATTGGCGCTACAATTGGGGGTTCAATAATTAGATTTTAACCCATTACAAATGATTTTTAAAACATTGTAACAGCTCATCTGATAAGTGGTAAAACAGATACTTTCCTCCAGAGATCTACCAGAAATATGAATCAGTACATTTTTATAATGGAAATAACTAATTAATTATGTGATCTAATGGTTCAATTTTGAGAGCAGTACCCTGTAGTGATAAATGCACTAATACATAGAGATAGATGTACAAGAATATGCAGTTTAAAAATACCCCCCTTCCAATGGGAAGAACCAGGGTGTGCATTAATTTGGAGAACGACTGAGTTGATGATGGAACACACACCATGGTGGATTGCAAACGCAGCCTCAACGCTTCACTTTTCCCTGAATGCCAACTCTTTGCCATGTAGCTGAGCAGCCCTCCCTCCTCAGACTTGGGTCAGCCATGTGACTTCTTTTGGCCAACATTAATAGAGGATGCTTACAAATGCCTACAAGCAGTGGCTTGAAAATATTTATGCAATGGCAGTTTCCTTCACTCTGGGGCTCGCCTGCTGGAAGGCCAGATACATCCAGCATAGCTGGGCTACCTCAGGTCCACAGCCCAGGCCATATGAGATGAGCTGATGCCCAGCTGACCCCCCAGACAAGGTCGGCAGAGCTGCCTAGCCAACTGTAAGAGCAATAATCATCTGTGATTGAGCCCTTTAAGTTGTTTATTCCACAGCATTATTAGGTCATAGATAGCTGATACCACATACCATTGCTTTGTAAAGCAGCACATCTGTGCACCTAGAAGAATGTCCATTACATATTGTCCAATTTTTTAAGTCCAATTGTATATATGTGTGTGTGTATGTGTATTCGTGTATAATCATTCCTATAGGTATGCAGGTATATTTTTAGGAACATGACACTACATGTAGGAAGTTATATTTCAGATGTCAGCAGAAACATAGAGCCAGCTCAGACACACTGGGAAGGAAGAGGGTGAATAGGAAGAGATTATTAACTGTTTCTTCATATATCTGGTTTGTTCCAGTATTACTACAAATATGTTCTATTATTAACATTTTAAACTCTGGTAGTAAAAAAGCTTATGCTCATTTTATTTTTCAAATTTAAAAAAAAACTGCATTTTGAAAATATTTTATATATTTTTTTGTATCTTTTCCTTGATGAAGTATAAACTTTGCCAGCAGGAGCTAAATCTCTCTTTCTCAAAGTTGTATTTCTGGTCCATACTACACAGGGATCACCTAGTAATTACTTGTTGAATGTCTGATTGGATGAATGAATTAATAAATATAGAAAAGAAATTCAGGCATATTATGATAATACATACTGGTTAATAGTTTTCCTCTGGATTGCCTCTTAGTTTTTTTTTCATCACATAGTTGTATATTCATCATCATGATTATTTCTTAGAACATTTGCATCAATTCAGGAAAAGAAATAAAAAGAAAACAGAAAAAAATACATACATACCATACCCATTACCCCTCCCTTTCATTGATCACTAGCATCTAAATCTTCTAAACATATTTTAACATTTGTTCCCCCTATTATTTATTTATTTTTAATCCTTATGTTTTACTCATCAGTCCATAAAGTAGACACATCGCGAAAGCTCTATCATTATACAATCATCTTCAAGAAACATGGCCACTGGTACACAGCTCTACATTTTCAGGCAGTTCCCTCCAACCTCTCTGTTACACCTTAATTTAAAAGGTGATATCTATTTAATGCCTCTTAGTTTTTAATATCCAATATCTAATAATGTAGGCATTTTTCAATAAAATGTTTCTGTCCATTGATAATATAGGAAACTTTTATAAAACTTTTATAATGACATCCCCAAATCTCAATAAATTTTTTAATAAAACAATGTGCAGGAACCCTATTGAGTTACTTTCCAAACGCAATTTTATCACTTCATCAGGATCAGCAATATTCTTTGTAGTGCACTCAGCGTCCTTAAAGCAGGAGGGGTCGTGGCTGTGCTGGGACCGGGGAGGGGCGCCACAGCGGCCGCTCAGTGGGAGCCGTTCCCTGCCTTGGAACGTCTGTGCCAACTGCTTTTCACGGACTCTTGCACTTTTGCATGGTTAGCTCTTGTTGTACTGAGATCTTGTTTGAAAAAGTGGTGATAAAACTGCTGAGAGCAAACATGAGTGAGAAAGTGACCACAATAAAAAAGATGCCACTGCGTACAAAGTAAGGGTTTGTTAACAGCCGTATTAATTGGCTCCGAGGAAGCAGTTTTATGCATTTTATGTCCTAACATGGTAGTTTAATTGTATTTCTGTTTTACAAAATTAGTTGCAGGTTTGGCTTGCCATGTGGTACATTACAGTTTTTCCTATGTGCAATGATTGGAAAGAGGTTCCTGGTTAGCGTTTAGCAGAAAGACTGAACGTTAGGAGTGGTTTACTGGTGCTGAGTGAAGGAGTCTGTCCACAGCTCCTTTACAAATGCTGCTGAAATATGAAGGTGAAGCCAGGGCCGTTGCCAGCCATGGGCTCCTGTGCGTGCGTGGAGGAAGGTGTCACAGCACCGTGACTGCACAGCCCGGCTGCCAGGTGTGGGTGAGACCACACCCCCCACGCCCTCAGACCGGCACCCCAGAGTGAGCACCTGCCCAAGGCGGGCAGTGAGCGGCGGAGCCAGTGGGCATCGGACATGGGCACTGCGGCAAGTTCTACCCTGGATGCTCTCGAAGCATCGTTTATTTATACTCGGAGCTAAAACAGTAGGCAGCATGAGCCAAACATTTACAGACGCAGAGAATAAGCCTAGAAGGGGTAAGGCGCCTGCCCAAGTGTACACACATTGTTAGGGACACAGAGAGGCCAAACGCAGGCTGCTGTGAGCTGGGAAACTTACCTGATAAGGAAAGCTACCAGCACTGAGCTGAGATGCCCTAACCATTCAAAGGGGGCTTAAAAGTCTTTATCTATACAATAGGAGAGGGGAGGGAGGTAAGGTGAGAGCTAGGGAGAGGAGAGGAGAGGCAAAGGGAGGGGAAGGGAGGGAGAGAATAAACACAAACTCAGGTGAATACATCACATACCTCTGGAGAACGGGGCTTACTAAGTGAAGGACTCAGTCATTCTCAAATGAAACTAGTGACTGATGGGTGGCTGTGCATACGAAGGTTTGCTCTATATGGGAGCTAATTAGTGTCAACTGAATTGGAAAGGCGGTGGGCAGCATCTTGTTGAAGAGAGAAGAAGTGACCAAACCGTGAAGGTCAACAGGTATTAGACATTTGCAGAGACGTGGAAGAGACACTTTCTACCTCAGCTGAGCCATGCTATGTTCTTTCATTCACACTGACCAGTGCTTCCCTAGGAGGGAGAGGAAGGCTGGAGTGAGCTAAGGGGTCTCCAGGAGAGGCTTGCAGGCAATCCTAAGCACTTCCTGTCACCGCCCAAATCACCAAGCCATTACCCCCGGGCAAGGTCAGTTAACCAGCCTCAAGAGACAAACGTAAAACATGGAAGTTAGTTCCCTAAGTTATTATGAAATGTGTAATTGCTAACAGGACCGTATAACCTCCTCTGGGCAACTAATTCTGTTTCTATGGGGAAATGACAAATGCAGCCAAATTATAACCTTAACGCCAGCAGTCAGAGCGCAGGGCACTAACACAGGGCATGGAGATGCAGTCACAATAGCTCTACACAAAGGCTGCGTCCATCTCCCCCAGGACACTGTCCACAGAGCCTGCTTTCCGCTGGTCAGAGCAGGGATGGGCTCTGGGTGGACTGTCCCTTTGTGGCTTATCCATTAACCTTGGGTGTGACGACTTCCCCCACTTTCCTGGACCAGCACGTTCCCTCTCTGGGCGTGCCGGTGCCCAGGCCTTATGTCCGTGCATCACAGCGGTGCCTGCTCTGGCCCAGTCTGTGCTCCTGAGAGCCGGTTGTCCAGGAAACCTGCATTCTGAGGTCCACTGAGGCCCTTCAGCCCCACCCACTGCCCCAGCCCCCGGCAGAGTGGGCAGCCATGGCAGGACTCTGCATTGGGCGCCTTTCAAACAGACAAGAGGAGCTGTCATTTTAGGGCTGTTCCCAGTCATTGGGAGAAAGGGACCCCCAACCCCCCCCAGGGCAGCATCACACAGAAAACCCAGACTCGGGAAAGACAGTGAGTTCTGTGCAGATAGATGGGGGCTCTGTGCTCTGTGGGAGGGAGAGGAGGAACTGATATATTCTGACCTAAAGGGTGCATTCTATCACCAAGAAAGACAGCAGAAAAGCTTTCAAATAACGGGCAGTAATCAGAAAACAGAAGCATGTTAATGAGTGACTCTCCCATGCCAGGATCCCAGGGAACACAGCCCGACAGATTCAGATCTGCTCAAAAGCATGCTGCGTGCAAGGAGCATTCTACTCCAAACGCCAAAGCCAAAGAGAGCAGCTCGTGAAGAAAGCAGAAGGACCACTTTGTAAAGTTATATAATCCCCAAGCCTTCGGCACGGGCTGGGCAGAGGGATTCCTTCCAGAGAAGACAGTATGAAAAGGGACAGAAGAGAGGAAGTGTCCACTGGGGAAAGCTGATGGCGCTCCCTCAGCTGCTGATCAGGGCTGACACCAACAGTGATAACTCCTGTGATTAACGTGATGTGTGGAGAAAGGGTCTATGCCACCCCAAACCACTTCCCGAATTTAATCATGAGGAAAGCATCAGGCAAACCTCAGCTAAGGGGCAGGCTACATAATCCCTGCCAGCATGCCTCAAAACTCAAGGAAAGCTTGAGACACTGTCACAGCCGAGAGGAGTCTAGGAAAACCCGAAGATTCAACGTGACGTGGTAACCTGGCTGGGGTCCTGGAATGGAAAAAGGTACACTCAGTAAAAGGTAAGGGACCTAGATAAACTTAGGACTTTAACACTAATGTATCAATACAGGTTCATGGACTGTAAGGAATGAGTTATGCTAATGTAAGGTGTTAAAGCAAAATTACACAGGTACATATGGGGAAGTAAAAGCCATCTCTTGTGAAAGGGGCTTAAGTATCCCTGCCCCCAAATGCCCAGCGCTCCCTCCCCACCGTGGTCCATGGAATAGACCATGGACTCTCTCAGAAACTACTCTGTCTCTTGCTGCCAAGGTCTCTCCACTTCGGTGCTTCCTTCCAAGGCACACCCTCAACCCGTGTCCAGGCACCCAGCCCCCACCTTTGACCAGATGAGGAAGCTGCTTAGCACCCCCTCCTAGGAAAGCCTTCCTTCCTATTTGATGGTGACGTAGCTGAAGAGGGCCAACACCGCCCCCATTCAGGTTGACCCGGAACCTCAGAAGTGGGCGTACTTGGAAATAAGGTCTTCGCAGTTAAACAGTGAAGGATCAAGACAAAACTATACTGAATGAGGGTGGGTTTCACCTAGAGTCCCCGTGAGGAGAAATGACACAGACATGCAGGAGGGCGGCCAGTGCTGAGCAATGCATCTACAAACCAAGGAATGCCCTGATCCCAGGGCACTGCACGGGGCAAAGTCTCCCCCGAAGCCCCAGAAGGAACGAGCGCTGAAAACACCTTCCTCTGGACTTCTGGCCTCCCCATCTGTGAGTGAATTCAGTCCTGTTGTCTCAAAGCCCCTCGTTGCAGTGCAGTGTTCTGGCAGCCCCAGGACCCCCAGCTGGCCGGCTCGGCAGGGAGCAGCTCTGGACCAGGTCCCTCCTCTGCAGGTGAGCTCCATGGAAGGGGCTCCCTGTCTGCCCCGACCCATCCCCGCCCATCAGCACCCCAAAACACCCAAAGAGTAGACATTATAGGTGTTTGGGATGACAATCAATAAAATGGTGAGGTAACTGAAATTTGACCTTCAAATATGATCATGGAATCAAATATCATGGTTTGGTGTGTGTGTGTGTAGGGGCAGGGCAGGACTCAAAATTCTGAGTTCTGAGACTGCCCAAAGAGCAAATGTGAAGGTTGTACTAGTTTAAAAATTTGTACATTTTCATGGCCTTAGAACTGTAAATTTGTAACCTAATAAATCCCCTTTATAAAAGCCAGTGCATTTCTGGTGTATTGCATTTTCACAGCTTTAGCAAACTGAGGCAGAGGTCAGTCCTTACCCAAATGTCCTGCCCTTCCCATAGACTCCTTTGTCCATGAACATTTTTGTAAAGGACATTCCTTTCTGATTTTGTAATTTGTCATTAGCCACAAGCATCTATCCAAACTTCCGTATATTGTTCCTAAATTATCACGATGGTTAATTGCAGCTCTGGGGTGTGAGCAGGCCTGACTAGAGAATTAGTGCTCATTTATGGACTTGACCCATGATCTGATTGATCTAAAACTCATTCAGTGCATCATCTCAAAAACGATAACCACGTTTGCAGTGGAACAATGGACCCATTTGATTACTTGACCTTATATGTAACAATGTCTATTTTCCCTAAGACACCATTTGTCATCATCCAGCTGAAGGTATTCTTCAAATTAAATGTACAGCAACATGTGTCTGCCCTACTCAGTGCCTTCAACGATCCTGCCGAATTTTGTGTAATGTGGTCACGGTGCAATCGCACGAGTGCTGCAGGGGTAAGCCTGGGTATGGTGGAGGGAACTCCGGGTTCACCCTCACCCCAGCCCTACTCGGTCTCGGCTCAGCACAGGCCTTTGTTCACTCAGCCCTCCGACTCCTCCTGGTGGAACGTCATCGCTGGGTGAGGAGCTAAACTCCACGCAAAATAACACACAGCAGAAATAAAAAAGCCAGCCTAGCACTGAGGTCACAGATTCATGAAGGGAAACACTGGAACTTCATGGAAGAAAGACCTGCAGACTTGGGCTCACTTCGCATGACTTGGGCCCACCAATGCAATGTGACTTTGAAAGAATTAGCTCCATCTCAGTTCTTAGAAGAACAATTTTCCAGTCTAGCCAGGTCCCTGGCATGCATTGTGCACATTTCAGAGTCTAGTTCTGCTGGCCAGGTTAAAAGGGGGGCAGTTTGCATCCTGAGCTGCTCCTGAGATAAGGATAGCAGTACAGCCTGCTCTGGACGGGGAGGGGCAATGGGGGAAGGTACCAGGATGTGGCCACCAAGACCCCCCGCAGGATGTTTTGTCCGCTGCCCTCAGGAGTGGGAGGAATTGCTCTCCTCTGGAAGAAAGAGTGCACGCATAGACCTTTTCTGAATCACTTAAAATGCCATGTGAGGACAGAGGAGGTTTGGGGCCATGTTTCAGGCTAAGGAAGAGGTGAAAGCACACGAGGCTGTGTGGGCAGCAGGCACCCCGGCACCTTGTGTGGTGGGCGGTTTAAACTATACCACTTTGCCATTTATATGGACCAAAATTCCTGTGACCTGGGTACACGACATGGATACCGCCTGCCCTGTGGATTCCTTATTTCTGGAAATGCACCGAGGGTGCAGGGTCACCTCATTGTCAGAAACGTTGATTTGTCACTGGACTGCCGGTACCTGGAGCAGAACTGGGCAGCCAGTCGGCCCTTCCATTGGGCCTGCCGAAGGACAGCTTTCTAGGGAGCAGAGGGGAAACGAAGTCTGCCCAGGGGAGAAGAGGAAGGCGCTATGAACTCAGAGCTTGCGAGGGAGTCAGCCCCTTCCCTTACGTGGGAGAATGTCCCAAAGGCTGGCAGAGGAGTGCGCACCTTTAGAATGGAAAAAGAAACAATTTGCAGTGTGTGCTCATTGGAGGCCTTTGGGGTGAGGAGACTGGAGGTGGGCTGAGCAGAAGCTGTGGTCTGGCTTCGAGGCTGGCGGCTGCAGATTTGAGACTGGTTCTATTGTCACTATGGTCTGGCTACTGTTCATTTGTATATTGGGTCTCCGAACTCCTTTTCAGGCTAGAACGAGGCTGCTGCTGCCTTCTCTCAGGGGGAAGAGCCGTAGGAAGCACGGAGCTGAAATGCAGAGAGTGCTGCATCCAGAAGGCAGAGGCAGAGGAGGCGACGGGAGGGGCTGAGACGCACACAGGCTTCCAGGGTGGCCTGTCCAGGAGAGAGGACCTCACCACGAAGGCGAAAATATTTCCTGGGCTCCAGCATGCTGCTGCAATTCAACCAGGTTGGGAATGTGTCTTCTAAGAGAAACTGAGGTTAGTGATTTTAGAGTGAAGGTGACGCTCCTGTTCCATTTACTAAAGGGAAAAGGAGGGCACCCTGCATTAGAACGTGGGTTTTACAAAGTCAGAACTGTGCCTTTTAACTGCCCACTGCAGGCCTCTAGTCAAGGGGAAGTTCTCTTTCTTTCTAGTAATTGTCCAGTCTCCAATAAGCCAGAGTAGCACGCGTTGCTGACTTAGGGGCCCCGATAATGTTTTATAAGTTGAGAAGCATACATGTAGCTTACACCAGTCACACTTGAAACATAATTTCTGTCTTCTCATGTACTAAAATCCCTTAAACAGACGCAGAAACTTCCCAAGCCCTTTACATCTGAGCAAAATGTAACGATTCAAAACAGAAATGGATTCAAACAAAAGTCCATTTGAAACAAAAGTCCAGTTTCATCTTTGGTTCTGACTGCTTCTAATTCCTGCAGCCCTTGTACAATCACTAAACTCCCCCAGCATGTCAGTGGCTGGAGAGAGGAGGTGGGCGTGAAACAGGGAACCCAGAGTCCAGAGTGACCTGCTCTGGCCTGGACCCCCACATTCAGGATCCGTGTGACCCCAACCCACCTTGGGGGCCAGACAGACTGGCAGTTCCTCTCACTGAGGCAGGATTTAAGCCTGTGCACTGGCACTTCTGGGCCTCAGCGGGTCAGTGTTTCTGTGTATGGTGGGGTGGAGGTGTGTGTGTGTGGGGGGGTCTCAGGAGGCAGAGGGGTTGTGGGTTAAGATCATGTGTCAGCTTGGTCAGGGCGTGGTACCCAGTTGTTTGGTCAAGAAAGTGCTTATTACTGCAAGGGTATTTCATGGATTTAAACTACCAGTAAGTCAGTTGCATCTACAATCAACAAAGAAGATTGACTGCCTTCAGCCAAGAGAGGAGTTCTACCAAAAGGAAGAACTGAGGTTTCCAGCAGTTAGGAGGGAGGATTTCTGTCTCTACTCCAGACACTCAGCATGTCCTGGGAACTCACTGAAACCTTCATCAGAGTTTCCACTTTGCAGCCTGTCCTACATTCAGACTTGTTAATTCCCATGGTCCCGTGAGCCAATTCCTATAATAAATCTCATAATATTTACATGTATATATATATATATATATACACACACACACACACACACTTCACATGTACATTTTTCCACATATACACGAGCACACATGTACACATCTCATAATATTTACATATATATACACACACACTTCACATGTACATTTATCTACACATACACGAGCACACACGCACACATTTATGTATTTGTACATATACACATATGCACCCTGGTTCTGTTCCCCTGGGAAACCGCAGATACAAGGAAGAGCAGAGCAGGTCCATCCTCCCTTCTGGGTTCATTGACCCCACCCGGCACATCAGCGAGGGGGTCTGGTGGAACTAAAGTCTACAGCAGAAGTCTCTGCCTCTCTGCCCCCACCCCGAGCCAAAAGCCACAGACAACCATTGTTGGTGAGCGCCTCTGAATTCCTAGAAGTTCGGCTGACTGAAATGGAGCCTGCATTTCTCACCCCCAGGAGGCTGACCCACCCACACCAACATACCCAGGACACGAGCAATCAAACAGCAACTGTGCAGGGTTTCATGGCACATGGGTTTTTAGAGATTTGTGAAAAGAGAGGGGTGAGAGGCTGCTGGCTGGGAACGGGGCCCCGGGCAGGTGCAAGGAAGGAAATTCCATCACGTCTTTGTTGAGTGATTTGCATCCCAAATCCTCTTCCATCCCTCTCCCTGTGTCTTCCAGAACACATTGCTTACACATCAAGTTGGGTTTTAATTTGGGGGATGCAAAACAAAGTGCAGAGTCCTGGCCTTCGGGTGGGCCTGTAGTGCTGTTTGCATGCTGACCCAACACTATCGTCTTTGCAGCTCTCTGAACCCCCAAGAGGAGCTCTTAGGGACCCGAAAGCTCCCAAGTTTCAGTGCTTGGGAAGAGGCAGGCCCCACGCCCCAGCGGTGAAGCACCCCAGGCTCAGGGCAGAGGGCCACGTTAATCCTGCATTGGACAAGCAACCAAAAAACTGGCTCTGTGCTTTGGTCTGAAAGCTCAGTCTGCTTTGAACTGCAGGGAACGTCTGGACATGCTCAGAATAATGTTTGATGCCATTGAAAAGTCCACTTTGAAATGAAAATATAAGACAAAAGGGTATCCAATGACACTGTTCTCCAAGTAGAACTGCAGTCCCTGAAAGTTGCTTTCTTAAATTTTCTCAGACCACCCCCATCCCTCATCCCACCCACTCCACTTTTTTTACTGTGGCCAACCTTTGCCACAAAATTGGAACTTGATGCAAATCTCCAATTTCAACCTGACACAGAACTGATAAGAAGGGTGATTAAAAATGCATTTGAAGCAAGAAGGCAGGTGGCCACCCTCTCCTTGACAAATCCATGATGTCATTTTAAGAGCCACCTTGGAAGCCAGTACCTGCTTTAGATACGGCAAGGGTGGCTGTAACAAATTACAACAAACTGGATGGCTTAAAACAACAGAGATTTACTGTCAGTTCTGCAGGCCAAAAAAACTGAAATCAAAGTGTCAGCAAAGCCCCGTGCCCTCTGAGACATGGAGGGAAGTGTCCTTCCTGGCATCTCCCAGATTCTGGTGGCTGCACAATTACTGGGGTTCCTTGACTTGTGGCTATAGCCTCCATCCTCTGCTTCCATCATCACACAGCTTTCTTCTGTGTCCCTTCTCCCCTTCTCATAAAGCCACCAGTGGCATTGGATCAAGGTCCACCTTTATCTGCCTCTACAAAATCCTTGTTTCCAAATAAAGCTCCATTCTGCGATACCACAGAGCTTGAGCATGTCTTTATAGGGGATACAATTCAACCCACGAGAGAGGCTAATACTTTTTAGCACTTATTCAGCTACTGCATTCAACAATTTTCTATAACTAGAAAACACCAGCTTTCTTTTGCTGCCAGGTAAACATCAAAGCCTGTTTATTCCAGTGGGTGTTCTACCTGTCAAAATATTTACTTGCTAACCCTGAAGGGGATCCCATTTTTCCTCTTCAAGTAGTTTCCATGACAGGCTGTTACAACCCAGTCCAACCCTGCAACCAAAGAACATTCCAGGCAGAAAATTACCCATGAGTTTTAATATGGGACTTACTAATAGGAGAAGCATCTTCCTGCTGGCAGCCAGTTGGGAAATGAAAGCCAGCCCTCCACACAAAACCAAAAGGAAGGAGAGCTAAATGGGGGGCAGTTTATAAGCTTCAGCAGAGTCTCCTGAGATGTAGTTACAATGACCTCTCATGAGATTTGGTTGCAATGGGGTTTCAGCAGAATCCCATGAGAGTTGATTAGGAGAGAGGGGTTTTACAACCTCTGAACTTTAACATCTAAGCTGGTCGTGCAGGTGTGGCTGTGTGCAGTGACTTGCTTTCAAAATGGAAGGGAGGCAGGTCCTGGGTCCTGGGTCATAACATTCCACTCTCACACAGCAGTCTACACTGATCATAAAACAGATCATTAACAAGTCCAAGGCTCATTAACAATCCAAGAAAGGGAATTAAACCATTCTACTGATAATTGGTAAAATCTGTGACTTCAGTCCTAAATGAGAAAATTCTCTTCCAGACTTTTCCTGTGTGCTGGATTCTGCCAGGCCAGCAGGGCATTCCACACAGTTCAATTCTCAGGAGTCACAGCCCAGCACAGGCCAGTGGCACCTGGTGAGGCCACTCAGAGCACACGCAGCATCAATATCTATCTTGCACATTGGTTATTGCAGAAGCCGATTGCAGGAAGGTATTTGCTATGACACTAAGGGCAAAAAGAATTCATTAGTAGACAGATACCATACCCTTTCCCCCTGCAATCGCAGGGAGATTTCTGGAGCCAAGTCCACAGTTGGCATAATAAGTGTCCCCAGTCATACTTACCAGTCCTTGAGGTATGGGTGTCCCAGGTTGGGTACATATACAACTTTTGGCATTTTGTACGTAAACTGTGGTCTAATACTTAAATTTTGGATGAACCTGGTATGATGGACTTAGGATTCCCAACCAGCACAGCTGCATCAGCTGAGACCGTGGCCAATCAGTCTTAATTTTCAAATTTTGAATGCTTATGGCACAGGTAAGAGCAAGTTATTTTTGTTACCTTATTGTGGCTGTTACATTACTGGTGCATTTACCTGAATTCACAGTGCGTGGATGGATCCTGCCATAACCAGGTCAACAGGGGCTGGAGCAGCTGGTCAGGGTTTTGAATCAAGGCTGTGAGGGCTCCATACAACTAGTATGTCCACTGCTGCAGAGATTGCTTGCTATCTTTTAACTGCTCCTATAAAAGTCCATTTATTTTTTTATTAACCTCACTGCTATGGGGTTGTAAGGCAAATAACACACCCATAAGATGTCATGTTCAGTAGCCAAGGCTTGGGTTAGCTGTCCACTAAATGGTGTCCTCCATCACTGTCTACCTGTGGGGACTCCGAAGACTGTACTTAGCTTTTCTAAGCTCCATATTGTAGCTCTTTGGTAAACTTTCCCTGCTGGGAATGTCAGCAACATCCCAGTCCACTGGCCGTATCTTTGCACTTCTGGATAAGGGGAGGGGCCCAGTATAAACCACCTGCCATCATATGACTGAAATCTGCTAGCAGGCAGTGACTGAGTTGATAAAGAAGCATCCTTGGTCATCACAGTGAACAGGAGGGGCAGGTGTCCACTTCCTTCAGTTGTTGTCAGGTGACAGGCAGCTGGAATTGCTGTGCCAGTCTCCGCAGAGTCTGGCTCCCTGCTGTCCTGACTTTCTATGCAGCCATTCAGTAGCTGTGTGTGTTATTGGCTTTAGGCTACAAAATTTTGGCTAAAGAATTTGCCTCAGTATTTCAGGTAAAGAATCAGTGTTATGGGAGAGACATAAAACATGGTTAGCTTTTGCTTGTGACAGGCAGTCCGTATGTCTTCCAACATTTCTTTTCCCCATAAAGGTTACTGACAGCAGTCCATTGCTCTTGCTTCCACATGGCCATCCACACTGTCAGGCCGTGGTACACTGCCCGATTGTCAGCACAAATAGTTCATGCATCTCTTGGTTCATGAACAATGACCATTTATACAACCCTTAATTCAACACACTGGCTGCTTTGCATAGTCCCCGTTTCCATATAGTATAGTCCCAGTTTCCATATAGTCCCAGTTTCCATATTGTATCCATTCCAGGTAGCAGACTGCATGCATGCTGACCCATCAGTATCCCAGGCTAACTTAGGTATGCCGCATCATCAATGGTGGGCACAGAGACAGCCACCTTGGGAGGATCACTGGGGGGCAGGGGTAAGCAGTATTCTTCCACATAGGAAACCAGTCTCAGGATATCACTTAAGGGGCTATTGTTGAAAATTCTGCACTGCATTAGTGGCTGTGTCGTGTATCCACCCTTGTACAGGGATGGCTGCTTTTAATTTCACAGGGCATGTCTGAGTTAGTCCTTCAATCTGCAGTAAGGTATTATAGGCAGCACACAGTTGTTTTTCTAAGAAACTGTACTGCCATTTGGCTCCTTTCCAGAACTAAAACCAAAAGCTGATGGAAACTTGCTTTGCCTGTTGCTTTTGCGACAAGCCCCACCCAAAGCCGATATCAGTACCAGCCATATCTAATTCACAAGGCACATCTAGGTCCACCCCCCACCCCCATAAAGACTAAACTAGTGCTATAGCCCATTTGGCTTTCTCAAAAGCAGCCTGCTAGGAGGTATCCCATTCCCAGAAATGGCTTTTCCTAAGCAAAACATATACAGGTTATAATATTTGAGCTAAGTGAGGAACAAAAGGTTTCCAATACCCCAACAACCCCACAAAAGCCATTAGTTGTTTTGGCATATGCAGCATAGGAAAACATTGTACCTTATCAATTATTACAAAATAACTTTTGCCTTTCCCAACATACAACACCCAAGAATTTGACAGGGTAGCTGTGGCATTCCAGTTCATTGTGGTTACTTGCCCATCCCTGACTATTAAGATGAAGTGGTAATGAGCCTGAGGCTCCTTTTTGTTCTGAAAAAAGTTACTGGCTAACATGACATTATCAATTTAATGATATATAGTCACACTTTCCCACTTAGTCAAATCCTTTGCTATGAGCCTAGGGCAGATGGTTGGACTATGTAAATAGTCTCCTTCCTAGGTGAAGGAGAAAACAGGTTGACTGGCCCTATTTAAGAGAATACTAAAGGAAGCAACATTGTAATGACATAATTGAATGATAATTGCTTCCTGTAAAGATGCCAAATATCGGAACCACTGCATACAATGATGGCATTACTTTTCCGCGAAGCAATCTCTTCTTTTTTATTCTTTTCATCAACAGATGAAGAATCCATGGGATACCATTCAGGGAAGGCCAGGATACACCTGACTTGCTCCTTGGGCAGTCTACAACCTCTTACTCTAGCATACTGACTTGCCAATATTTCTAAACTCCTATCTACGTGGCCTAGCCTCTCTTTCAAGGCATTCTTCAAATCCACTGATTTCTCGGTCTTTCTGAGACAGTCTTCTGCAGCTTGCCATACTGCACAAAACAATGACAACTGACTGCAGCACAGTCAGTCAAATGAGTGACCCTTCCCTATATTAAGGAAGCAAACCACCCCCAGATGGCCCCCTCAGACTTGTGGATTTCTCTGTCTTCCTCAAGACAGTCTTGCTGTATTACACATAAAAATGGCCAACCGACTGCAGCACAGTCAAGCAAGTGGGTAACCCCTTCCCACCTCAAGAAGCAGGCCACCCCAGGATTATTCCTGCAGAGTCTTTCTTTCTGAGACTCATACTCACTGTGGCTGATGGCTTTTTGGTCTCCTGACTGACTCACCAAATGTTCCAACCCAACCCAACCCTGAGACCAAAGAACATGCCAGGGAGAAAACATATGAGTTTTAATTTGAGACCTATTAACAGGAGAAGATTCTTCTCAATGGTGGCCAGTTGGGAAATGAAAGTCAGCACTCTGCACAAAACCAAAAAGAGAGAGTGCTAAGGGGGCGTGGGTAGCTTATAATGTTCAGTAAAGTCTCACGAGATTAGGTTGCAATGGAATATCAAGAGAGTCCCACAAGAGTTGATTAGGGTCATTCTTTGACCCTTAATGTCTGTCCTGGTCATGTAGGTGGCTGCATACAGTGACTTGCTCTCAGAATGGAGAAGGGAGTGGTGCCTGGGCACTGGGTCCTTACCCAGGCAGTGCCAGTTCTCATCTTGCTGCCATCAGGGCAGTCGTTAGTATGACCAGTATCAGGGTCATCCAGGACCAAGGACATGTGCACTTAGTTGGGCAATGACCATGGGGCTGTGCAGAGAACAGAACCTGTGCCCGTTCCAGAGGGCTGGGCTGACGCTGAGGACGCAGAAGCTGGAGGTGAATATCTGACCAAAATCATCGCTGGTGGCGGGTCCTGCTTTTGTTGAAACTGAACCGTGGATGTCGATCCCCACCTTCTTCCTTAAATTTGCTCTATCTGAGCACCTGTGAGCTGGGAGGAGACTTGCACTTGGGCAGCAGTGGCTGACTTTTATTAAAGATGGATGAGCTTCTCATAAAGAAATTCCCAGAGAACTTGGGTGTGGTGGGCAAAAAGAAACCACAAAAAGCTGGGAGGTCAGGGCAAAATGTCAACAGCAGTTTCCACAACAGGCAGAGCACAATTGGCAGATGCAGTTTCTATCTGCATCCTTAGAGGTGAGAGGCCGAGAACTCTGGGTGTGGGCTGGGGGATAGGGGCCAAACCTAGTGGCACAGACTACCCACACGACTACATAGGGTGTGGGGCTCTTGTGGCCAGTGTGGAGGTCTCCTGAGCAGCCCAGAGAAGATGCCTGCTCCTCTGACTTCAGTGCTTGTCTCTGTCAAAATTACTTCCACTTATTTCAGGGGGAGCATTGTTCTGAGCATGTTGAACATCAATTCGAGAAGCATGCAAGGCCACTCAAGAATGAGGGACTCTTTTATTGTTCGGATGTGGCCTCTCTGTCTCAGTTAACTCTGCAGGTAAGTTCACTGCCTTCCTTCCAACATGGGACATGACTGCCAGGGATGTGAGTCTCCCTGGCAATGTGGGACATGATTACAAGGGTGAGTCTGGCCCTGGCATCATGGAATTAATAATGTCATCTTAGCCAAAAGGGGGAAAAGAAATGAAAAAGTAAAGTTTCAGAGGCTGGGAGATTTCAAACAGAGCTGAAAGATCATTCTGGAGGCTATTCATATGCACTATATAGATATCCACTTTTGGCTTTTGGCGTATTGGAGTAGCTGGAGGAAAATACCTAAACCATTGAGGTATAATCCAGCAGCCTTGATTCTTGATGATGATTGTATACATTTATTAGCTGTTATGGTATGATTGTGTGATTGCTAAAACCTTGTGCCTGATACTCCCTTTATCCAGTGTATGAGCAGATGGGTAAGAAAATAAAGGCAAAAGTTAACTAATATGGAATGGGGATAATGAGTATGAGATGTTTTGGGTGTTCTTATTTATTTTTTTTTTATTTTTTGCAGTAATGATAATTGCTAAAATTGTTTGTTGTGATGAATGCAAAACTATATGATGATACTATGAGCTTTAGTATAATATGAAATAAAAAAAAACAGGGAAATTCTTCTCCAGCAGCACCTGGGAGATAATAAATCAGACTCATCTCAAGAGAAAGTTCTACAAAGGCTCAGAACTTCACTATGGATCAAAGACTGAAGATGTGTGAATCCTGAAATAAATCATTATAATAAACATGAAATAAACAGTTAAACTGAATTACAAGAACCTTTTTATGACATTTGACCCATTTTTTTTTAACATGGGCCAGCACCGGGAATCGATGCCGGGTCTCCGGCATGGCAGGTGAGGGCTCTGCCTGCTGAGCCGCTGTGGCCCACCCTTGACCCATTTTTATCTTCCCCAATACTCTAGACAAACTTGAACAAGATGATTCTTATGATAAGGCAAAAAAACACCCAAGGATGCATCTATTATCTGTGGAAATATCAGGATATGCAATGTAGATTATTTTTTCTTTCTTTGTTGTGAAATATACCATATATTTTAAAAGTATTAAATTTCAATGTACATTTTAAAAAGTTATTATAGACTAAATTTCAAAGTATAGTATGGGTTACAGCTCCACAATTCCAGGTATTTCCTTCTAGCTGCTTTAATACCTTGGAGACTAAAAAGAAATATCAATATAGTGATTTAAGTAGTAATACTCATTTGTTAAATCCTACCTTATCTTTTACAACTCCCCCTTCTCATTTGATCCTTCTCTCAGTCTTTTGGGATATTAAGGCAATGACCATTTTAACTTCTTCATACTGAAAAGGAGTGTTGACATTGTGAGATAGGAAGACGAAACTGGTTGATGTTCTTTGAGAGACTGAAACATCTGGGTTTTACGGCTTATGTGACATAGGAACAATCCAGTGTTTTAGGTTTCTGAAAACAAACTTAGTGGGTGAAACGTTCTCATATAGAGCCCTGGGTATTCTTTAGGGTTTTCAAGAATACTGTTAGGTGGGGCTTGGCCAACCGGGGCATTTAGCAATTTCTAGCTGAAGCTTGCATAAGAGTAACCTCCAGAACAGCCTTTCAACTCTATTTGAAATCCCTTAGCCACTGAAATCTTATTTTGTTACATGTTTGTTCCTGCTTTGGGTCAGTTAAGTATTCTCAGTCCCACAATGCCAGGGCCAGGCTCATCCCTGGGGGTCATGTCCCACATAGGGGAGATGGTAATGAATTTATTTGCAGAGTTGACTTAGAGAGAGGCCACATCTGAGCAATCAAAGAGATTCTCTGGAAGTCACATTTAGGCATAATAATAGGTAAGCTTAGCTTTCCTGTTATAGAAATGTTTCATAAGACTCAAGATTGAAGACTTGTCCTATTAACTTGGGAGTTCTCAATGCTTGAGAGAATGTCAGGCATTTCCCATGTGGGGAAGTTTAGCAGATCTGTTTTTCTCTAGTCCTCAAGGGATTTTGCAATACTTTTTTAAAATCTCCCCAACATACTCTAGAATGTATGAGGGTATTACATTAAGCTATACAGAATTACAAGATCTCATTCCCTGTTCTAGGTTCCATGTGTTTAGGTTGTTTAAATCAACTGGCCAGACAGGGTAAATTAGATCACATACTACAAAAACTTTAAATTTTGGACAAAATAAACATCTATTTCATTGTTCTCACATAGAATGTGAAGCTTTAAAATATAGACAATATCATCTTTTATCCTGTATTCTGATTTACCTTGGTCCCAACCAGATAAGCTTTGTTTGTATCTCTAATTGAAGTCCAGTCTCTTTTTTGGCTTCTTTAACACTTGCTGTATGTAGCAATGCTGACGTCAGAGCTGCAGAACTCCAACTGTGAGTCTTAAGTGTCACACATTACCCAAAGTTCCAGGGAAATACCCAGGTTATACACATTGAGCATAGCATTTTAGAATTTAGAAACAATGCTTAAAAGTCAGGAATAAATATGACTGCTGTAAGAACTTACCATCTAGGCCCTACTTTTCTTGTAACTATTTTCTGAAAGAGACCATAAAGTATCTGACCTTCTGTTTCTAGCTTATTTTGCTCAACAAAATGTCCTCAGGGTTCATTCACCTCAGCACATGCCTCACGACTTCCTTCCTCTTTGGAGCTTCAAAATATTCCATCATATGTATACACCACAGTTCACCCTTCAGCTCCTCAGTTGATATTCTCTTCATCCACCTCCACCCATAGCCTGTTATGAATAATGCCACTATAAGCACCAGCGTGCAGATGTCTATTCAAGTCCCTGCTTTCAGTTCTTCTGAGACATTCCTAGTTAACAGAATGGCCCATCATAAGGCTATCTTATATCTGGTCTCTTGTTGATCCACTACATTCCCATCCGAAGGGCTGCACCCTTCTGCAACCTAACATGGATTCTCTTTCTGTTTATTTATTTTGAATCTGCAGGTTTTGTTGAGATATATTCATAGAGCATATATTCTATCCAAAACTAATAATTAATGTCTCCCAGTATCCTCACATAGTTGCATGATCATCATCACTGTCAATTTTAGACAACTTACATTGCTTGAAGGAGAAAGATAAAAGATAGACACACCCACACCAAAGAAATACTCCAAAACTCCCCTTAACTCTTAACCCCACAACTGTTGACACCAGTACTGTTCTGATACTGGTGAGGTATTCCTGTTAAATATAGTCCATAGCATCCAACATGTAGTTTTCCCCGATACACCCCTCTATGATTAACTTTTTGTACAAGTATCATACCTTTGAAGTAGCTCATGCTAGAACATATTCATACTTGCAGTGCTAATAGATGAGATACATGGCTCTAAACAACAACTTCCAATCATATTCACCGTCAGTGCGGCACTATTACTTATAATCCTGCTAATGAACCACCATTTCCTACGTACATTCCCATACATTTAAGTTTATCCTTGTTATAAGTCTGTACAAATTAAGTAAGGGCTCCACTTTCTCCAGCTTCTTTCTCTAGGTCTCCTGTATTCTATATTTTAAGACTGTGAGTTTACATTTCTAAGGGGTTTATAGTAGTGAAATCATGCAGTATATATCCTTTGTGTCTGGCTTATTTCATTGAGCATTATAACAGGTGTGAGATGATCTCATTGTGGTTTTGATTTGCATTTCCCTTAAAACCAATAAATATGAACATATTTTCATAAGCCTTTTAACTATTTGTATTTTCTCTTTAGAAAAAATTGCTATTCATGTCTTTTGCTCATTTTCTAATTGGGTTGTTCTTTTGTTGTTGAGTTGTATGATTCCATTATATATACTGGATATCAAATCATTACCAGACATACAGTTTGCAAATATTTCTCCCATTGAGTTAGCTACCTCTTCACTTTTTTGACAAAGTCCATTGAGGCACAGAAACATTTGATTTTGAGGTGTTCCCATGTATCTACTTTTTTTCTTTCATTTCTTATGCTTTGGGTGTAAATCTAAGAAGTTACCTCCTATTACTAGGTCTTACAGATGTTTCCCTATACTTTCTTCTAGGCATTTTATGGTACTAGCTCTTATATTTAGGTTTTTATCTGCTTTGAGTAAATTTTTGTATAGGATGTAAGTTAAGGGTCCTCTTTCATTCCTTTGGCTATGGATACCCTGTTCTTTCAGCCCCATTTATTGAAAAGACTTTTCTGTCTTATTTCAGTGGATTTGGGGGCCTTGTCAAAGATCAATTGGACATAGATGTGGGTCTATTTCCAAACTCTCAAATTTGCTTTCTTTGATCAATACGTCTAACTTTGTGCCAGTCCTGTGCTATTTTGACCACTTCACTTTATAATGGCTTTAAAGTTAGGAAATTTAAGTCCTCCCATTTCATTATTCAATTTTAGAATGTTTTTGGCAATTCAAGGCCCCTTTCCCTTCCAAATAAATTTGATAGCTAACTTTTCCAAGCCTTCAAAGTAGGTTTTTTGAATTTTGCTTGGGATTGCATTAAATCTTTAGATCAATTTGGGTAGAATTGACACCTTAACATTTATCCTTCCAAACCATGAATATGGACTGTCTTTGCAACTATTTAAATCATCTTTGCTTTCTTTTAACAATGTTTTGTAGTTTTCTGGGTACAGATTCTTTACATCCCTGGTTAAGTTATTCCTAGTTACTTAATTCTTTTAGTTGCTATTTTGAATGAAATTTTTCTTCTTAATTGCCTCCTTAGTTTCTATTACTTTTGTATAGAAACATTACTGATTTTTGTACATTAATCTTGTATCCTCCCACTTTGCTGAAAAGCTTTGTCATAGACTTCTTAGGATTTTCCAAATATAGGATCATGTCATCTGCAAATAATTAAAATTTTACTACTTCATTTCCAATTTTCATGCCTTTTATTTATTTTCTTGCCTGATTGCTCTAGCTACAACAACTAGCACAATGTTGAATAATAGTGGTGACAGTAGGCATCCTTGTCTCATTCGTGATATTAGGAGGGAGGGTTTCATCATCATACCATTGAGTATGATGCTGGCTGTGGATTTTCATATATGCCCTTTTTCATATTGGGGAAGTATCCATCAATTCCTGGCTTTTGATGTATTTTTATCAGAAAAGGATGCTGAATTTTGTTGAATGCATTTTCAGTGTCAATCAAGATGATCATGTGTTTTGCTCTTTCAATTTGTTTATGTGTTGCATTATATTGGTTTTCTTCTGCTGGATTACCCTTGCATGCCTGGAATAAACTCAACTGGGTTGTAGTGTATTATTCTTTCAACGGGCTGTTGGATTTGATTTGTGAATATTTTGTTGAGAAATTTGGCATGAGTATGCATTAGGGAAATTGGCCTATAGTTTTCCTTTCTTGTAGCACTTTTATCTGGTTTCTATATTAACATGATATTAGTGTCATTTAAATCAGTTAGGTAGTGTTCCTTTTTCCCAAAAATTTAGGAATAGTTTCAGCAGGAATGGTATTAATTTTTGGAATTTTTGATAAAATTCTCCTGGGAAGCCATCTGGCCCTGGGCTTTTCTTTGTAGGAAGGTTTTTGATGACTGCCTGAATCTCTTTACTTGTGGTTGGTCTGTTAATGTCTTCTATTGCTTCTCAAGTCAGTATAGGTTACTTGTGTGTTTCTAGGAATTACACATTTCATCTAAGTTGTCTAGTTTATTGGTGTAAAATTGTTCATAGTATCCTCTTAAGATTTTCTTTTTTATTTCTTTGGGATCCACAGTCATGACTCCCTTCTCCTTTCTGATTTTATTTATTTGTATCCTCTCTCTTTTTTATTTTTTTATTAGCCTAGCTAAGTGTCCATCGATTTTATTAGAGAGCCAACTTTTAGTTTTATTGATTCTCTCTGTTGTTTTTTTGTTTTCTGTTTTGCAATTCATTTATTTCTGCTTTAATCTTTGTTATTTCTCTTCTTCTATTTGCTTTGTGGTTCGTTTGCTGTTCTTTCCCTAGTTCCTCCAGGTGAGTAGGTAAGTCCTTGATTTCTGCTTTCTTCCTTTTTTATAGGCATTAGGGAAATAAACTTCCCTCTCAACATTGCCTTTGCCACACCCTATAGATTTTTTTCACATGGGCAGGTCTCTGGCATGGCAGACGAGAACTCTGCCACTGAGTCACAGTTGTCAACCACACCCTACAGATTTTGATACACTGTTTTCATTTATCTCCAGATATTTACTAATTTTTTCTTTGCAATTTCTTCTTTAGTCCATTGATTGTTTAAGGGTGGGTTATTTAATTCCCATGTATTTATGAAAATTCTGGTTCTCTGATGGTTATTGATTTCCAGCTTCATTCAATTGTGATCAGAGAAAGTGCTTTGAATAATTTCAATCTTTTAAAATTTATTAAGGCCTATTTTGTGTTCCAGCATATGACCTGTCCTGGAAAATATCCCATGAGCACTAGAGACCAATGTATATCCTGGTGTTTTGGAGTGCAAAAATCTATATATGTCTGTTAAGTCTAATTCATTTATCACATTTTTAGGATCTCTACTCCTTATTGATCCTTTGTTTAGTTGTTCTATCTACAGAAGAGATTGATGTATTGAAGTCTCCCAGTATTATTGTTGAAACGTCTGTTGCTAACCTCAGTTTATCAATGTTTGCTTCATGTACTTTGGAGCTCCTTGATTGGGACTATAAACATTTGATTGCTTTTTCTTATTTGTGAATTGTCCCTTTTATTAATAGATAGTGCCCTTCCTTGTCTCGTATGTTATCTTTGCATTTAAAGTTATTTTGTCTGATATTAATATATCTACTCCTGCTTTCTTTTGTTTACAACTTGATTTGAATATCTTTTTCCATTCTTCAATTTTTAAAAATTTTTCTTTTAGATATCTTCACTCATATCTATCTTTTAACTTTCAATTTATTTGTATCCTTGGGTCTAAGATGAGTTTCTGGTAAAAGTATATAGATGGAACACATTTTTAAATCCATTCTGCCAATCTATATCTTTTAATTGTAGAGTTTAGTCTATTAACGTTCAAAATTAGTACTGCAAAGGCAGTTCTTGAATTTATCATCTTATCCTTTGTTTCTTGTCAGATCTACATATTTTTCCCTCTCTCTCTTTGTCCTTTAAGTTTCCCTTACTAATACTCTTCAATTCTGTGCCCTTCTTCAGACCTCTCTTTCCTGTCCTTTTTTTTTTTTTCCAGTTAACAGAATTCCCCTTAGTATATTTTTGCAGGGAAGGCTCTTGTTAACACATGCTCTCAGCATTTGTTTGTCTGTGAAAACTTACTCTTAGTCTTGAAGAACAACTTTGCTGATAAAAAAAAAATCCTTGGATTGCAATTTTTCTCTTTCAGAATCTTAAGTGTTTCAAACTACTCTCTTCTCCTCCCCATGGTGCCCCTTGATTAGAGTGAACTTAGTCTTACGTGGCTTCCGCTGTATGTGGCGAATCATTTTCTCTTGCTGCTTCAGGACTTTCTGCTTCTTTTCATCATTTCACAGTGTGGTTGATATGTGTCTTGAAGCGGGTCTATTTGCATTTATTCTATTTGGAGTTTGTAAGGCTTCTTAAATTTGCATTTTGTGTTTTATACAGGTTGGGAAGTTTTCTCTAATTTTCTCCTGTAATAATTTTCCTAGTCCTTTACTCTTCTCTTCTTCTTCTGGGACCCCAATGATTCTTATGTTTGTGCACTTCAGGTTGCCCATAATTTACCTGAGATCCAATTCAGATTGTTCTATCTTGTCACGATTTGTTCTTTCATATATTCAAAAGTTGTGCTGTCCTCCTGTTCTTTCTTTGTTCTGCCTGTTGAAATCTGTATGTCTCCAGTATATTTTAAATTTGATTTATGTTAGCTTTCATTTCTGCAATGAAATGAAATTTCATTTATTTCATTTCATTGCAGAAATAGAAATAAATTTCTATTTATTCTTTCAAATTTTTCTTTATGCTCTTCTAGTATCTTCTTGATAACCTTTATGTCTTTAGCCAACCCACCGAAGTTATTTAGGAGATTTGTACGAACACCTTTAATTAGTTTTTCCAAATTCTGTGTCTCCTCCAGCATTTTAATAGGTCATTTAGCTGTGCCATATCTTCTTGCATTTTCATGTGTTTTGTGATTTTGTGCTGACTTCATGACATTTGATTATCTTGATAAGGTTATTTTGAAAGTTGATTTCCCTCACTCATGTAAGATGTTGTAGTTGCTTGGGTTTGCTTTGAAGGTCTCCTTTTGTATTTTGTCAGTATTTCGCCACCAAACCAAGGTCAGGACTCCACGCAGGGGATACGACTCTAATTGGAGATCTGCTAAAGGCTGGGGAGAAAGGCTATTCTCCAGAGTGTACTTTCCCTGTCTTCTTTATAGATGATGCTCTTGGGCCCCTCTTCCCCTCAGGCTCTCCTCCCCCTGACTAAGTCAGCTGGCTGGGCCAAGACCCAACCAGGCGCAATTCAGGGCCACAAGTCCTGGTGCCCTGAGAGCTGCCAACCCCGAGGCTAGGGTGGGCAGTGTGCACTCCGTGGGTGTCCACTTGTGAGCCTGATGGCACTGGTGGCGCATGGTTCCTGCATGGAATGACCTTAGGCATTTTTTTCAATGGGACTGAGTATTTCAACTACCCTTGCCTTTCCCAACCTTCCTTCTAGGCTGGGAGTGCCTGGTAGTGTGGCTCGCTCCCAGATCACACTTCTCTGCCCGTCCGTGCCGTGAGTGTTCTGAGCCTGGAATGACGCGGTGGCGTGGCTCCCGTGTTCCACCTCCCCACTTGTGCATGATGTGAGTGCCCTGGCCTCCGTGAAGAAAGGTTAGGAGCAGCAGAGGCACCCAGGGAGTCTCTTTCAGTGGCCAATAGTCAGGTCAGTCCAGCTCTGTGACACCCTCCTCCCAAGGGGAAAGCCCCCCAGTTTTCCCCCAAACCAGGCACCCACTGTGGCTTGCCTTGGAGGTGGGGGTAGGTGCTGTGCACCGGCAGCAAGCACTCTGTGTGCAGGTTAACCAAGTCTGCTGGCTTCCGGGTTCCCCACAGCAGCTCCCAGCTGTGGAGCTGAGACAGAAGAGGTCCCCAGCTGCTGCAGAGGCAAGCAGGAGTGCAGAGCCAGGCCCTCCTTCAGGACCCATTCCAGCCTGGGCTGCAGCCCCCCCACCCCCACTCCCAGGTGCAGTCACGACCAAGCACACTCCATCCTCTCGGTTGTAATTTCCCTGCTTTTTCATTCAGGTCCTCCCTATATAGGTAGAAGTTGTTCTCTGGTCACTCACACCCTGCAGCCACTGTCCCAGTCATTTTTCTGCCCTTTCTCTACTTGTTCCACGGAGCAGGGATGAGCTCAGCCTTCCCTATTCTGCCATCTTCCTGGAAACGAAATGCAGACTATTACTATGGAACTTTGGAGACACTTTATGTTTCCAAAGAGATTGTGTGTTCTGTAGACTCTAGAGGGCCCAGTTTTATTTAAAAGGCAAATTATCTGAATGAGTATTAAATTTAATAATTACAGTAAAGGCATAAATAAAAGATACACAGTAAGCATAGTACTCATGCATGGCTATTGTAAGTGGAGACAAAGTAAACGAGAGTCCAAATCAATCCAAACATGCTTTGTAAATACTGGTGAAGGTGCTAATTTATTTATTAATTTGCTTTTGAGGGGCTCACAGTTCTATGCCTGGCGGGTAAACTTATTTATGTCTTAGATCACGATGCACCAAAAACCATTTTCCTGACCTTCACATTTGACTTTGATTCTGCATCAGCCATTTAAATAGGAAAGTAGTGAGCAGACACAAGCCTGATAAAGCAGGTACCTGGGAAGATTTGTGGGATGGGAAGGAGAGGGTGCCGGTGTTTGCCGTGGGCACAAGGGAGAGATGAAAGTCAGATAAAAGCCTTTTTAAAGACAGAAAATAATGAATATGAGGGAAAGAAAGAGAAAGCATTTTTTTTAAGTACAAAGAAGTTTCTTAAAGTGAAAAACATTTTTTTTCTTCCCTGAGAAGCAGCTGTCTGGCCTGGATCTTCAAGATTAATAAAGTGTTTAAGTCAAGGGGGTTCTTGACATTTTGAAAGTAGTTGAGACAGAAATGGTTTCCCTCTGACATCAAGTCCTGTGGTAGTGAATTTTTATACTTAATGGGAAGCAGGGTCGTTTCCCATGAGCTATTTAGCGGACCTTTGTAGCATCAAAATGTGAGTCTTCCCTCAGAAGTGCCTAAAGCTGATTATTAACCATGATTCATAAATTCTTCAGAAGGTGATCAAGTTAAGTTTATTCATTCAGACTCTGACAGAAGACAGCCTTCCTCTAACCGTAAATACCCAGAACGACTCTACGGGGGCATTTTTTCCTTGTTCACATTCTTTTATTTGTACAACCTCCTTTTTGAAAGAAATACAGAATCCATTTACATGCATTTACGGAGGGGCAAAGGGGAACACAGGGAAGAGAAGGGAGGCGATGACAATTACCTCCCCACCTTCTGGCTCCGAGTTACACAATTCACCAAGTCCAAGAATCGCTGATGAGGAATCCACACAAATTTCAAAAGCAGAAAGGACAGAAAATAATAACAAATGGCCGCATTTGTAATACACCTGAAGCGCTGAATACATTTGAGCGCTGCAGCTTAATTTATAAACCTGAATTACGGCATATGTGGTTGGAAGGAAGCAAAATGCTGCTCCCAAATTCTGCTACCATCGCTGCTTCATTGGAACTGGGCTTCACAGCGGTGCTTTGCCTGAGGCAAGGAGCTGTTTGTATTTCACAGAAGCGCCGTCTTTCGCTCCTGAGCCCAACAAATGAGAGAAGACCCAGACCGGACGAACTCACATTAGAATATTTATGTTATTTTTGTTGGTCACGGGTTGGCAATCATGAAAGGTGAACCTGGGGCCTTGTTTACAGTTCCACTGGTTCTGAGGGACACCACCAAGACGGCGGCCAGGGCTGGGCAGGCTGGAGTCCAGGCGTGGGTCTCCTGGGGGCCGGCAAACGCCTGGCCCCGGAAAGACAGAGCACTTTATTTCATAAAAACTCGTCCAGGTTTTAGCTGTGTCACATGACATGCGGCCTGATTATTGTCGAAGAAGCCAGAAAATTCAGAAAATTCAGCACTTCAAGTTGAAATTTGACAGTTGCCCTTTGAAGGGAAGAGATTTCATTTGCTGTCTGTTCTCTCCACTACAGAGACAAGAAAAGATGACAAAATTGTCTCATTTGGCGATAACTTGATGAAAATCCTGATTACCTTAGGGTCAAGTTGGTACTTTAGCAAAGAAGGGCCTCAAAAGGGCCTTTAAGATGCTTGTCTTGATGCATCCACTGTCCAAAGGATGGAGACCATTGAAGCTATAGGTTTGGGTGGACAACCTTCAGGGACATGCTTACTACTTCAACCAAAAGATGTTTCAACCAAAAGTTTTGAAAAAGTAAAATATTAATGAAAACCTATAGAGTATTTTGTTTTTGAGAACTCTCACCCCCCAGTATTCAGTTTGCCCCATCTAATCCTGAGCTCCATTAGAGTCTTACTGGACTGACACTGAAATATTGGAAGACTCAGAATTTTTTTAATATAAAATATAACATATTTCAATAATTTGGTCAAGGTTCTTTCCTTCTTCCCTTTATATTGGATGGTCTATGCATTTATTGTTGTTCTCTTATGGGCCTTAGACCAGCTTTAGATAAGTTAGAGGGAGCGATGAGTTACATTGTTATAAGGTTTCAGGTGTCTATACTTGCCAAGTGTTTTTAACTAAAAATAAAATTTTCATCAGTGTTGAGATGAACCAGGAATTTAATTCAATGGCTGCCTTTGAGAAATCAAGACCTTCACAATCAGGTGGCTGCCGTGGCTCAGCAGGCAGAGCTCCGACCTGCCGTGCTGGAGGTCTGGAGATCGATCCCTGGTGCCTCCTGCCCATATGCAAATTAAAAAAAAAAAAAGACCTTCACAATTACCCTGGTAGAGGGACAGTGATGTTTCCTTTTTAGAGCTGACAGCAGATAATTCCCTCCACTCATATTTCACCTTAAGGCTCTTTGTTTTACCTTTTTTTAAAACCTATTTTATTCACACATCATGGAAACTACCCAAAGTGCTCAAACAAGGGCTTTCAGAATAATCACAGAGTTGTGTATTCATCACCACAATCAATTTGGGAAGATTCTCCTTGCTGTAAAAAGAAAAGCCCCACACCCCTCAAATCTCCCTGTTAGTGACACCTGAGTGTGTAACTTTGTTATAATTGATGAAAGAATGTTACAATATTACTGTTAACTATAATCCAGGTTTGCGTTGGTTGTAGTTTTCCGTCTACCACCTACTATTAACACCTGGTATTAGTGACATTTGTTTATTTCTAGTTCACGGAAGAAGATTCTTATAGTTGTACAATTAACCGCAGGCATCAGCACAGAGGGCCCGCTGTATTATGCAGCCCCATGTTTTATCCTCTAGCTTTCCATCTAGTGACATGCACACCCCGAACTTCTCCTGTCAACCGCAATCACACCGTAGTTTAGTGCTCTTAATGAAACTCACAGCGATGTACGACTCTCACCACTATCCGTTTCCAAACATTCAGTGTCAGCCTTATTAAACCCCCTGCACAAATGAAGTGACAGCTCCCCATTCTCCATCCTCAGTCTATCTCACCTGAGGGCTCTTTCAATAGAAAGCTCAAACCAAAATCCACTGCAGCAGATGCTTGTCTTCTAAGTAATCCTCATTAAGATTTTAGACCCTGAGGTGGCTGTGAGAGGGTGGACGGCAAGCTTGGAGGTGGCCCACCAGCCTAAGGGAGGTGGCCGTGGGTGCTTGTGCAGAGGGGACAGCCAGCGGTCCAGGACATCTCCTTGGCCTGCTGTCACAGGCACCTTCAGACGGACGGCATGAGTTCCTTTATAGGGCAATTCCCTGGTCTAAATCGGAATATCAGATGCATGGGGGCGAGAGCAAATATTACAAACTTAATCTACTTAAAACGGAACAACGATTCACATTACATTTCCAGCTTAAGGAACAGATGTTAATATTTGGCCATGAATTACTTCCACCAGATGTTTAGGAACTCCTGGCTCTCCCAAAACACAATACGAGCTTTGAGGCTGCACTCTGGGTTTCCAAAACAAGGCTGTGTTTGGTATGGATTTGCGATCTAATGGGTCAGCATTTCGAAGATACGCTAACCCAAACCATGAACACTCAAAACGAGTCTTCTGCTGGCTTTGCACACGGCCCCTGCAGCGGCTGTGACCCCGCCGCCCCTGCCACAGGCCGGCAGGGCATGCATGTGCAGAGATGCAGCCTGCTGCCTGGTGTGGGATCTGCTCACACCCTGAGCTCCCCAGCTGCGGTCACTGGCCCACACATGCATGTGCCCAGGCCTTGGACGCCGGCTTTGCTAGCTGAGGGCTCTGCCCCCTAGCTAGACCTCAGGCCTGGAGGCAACTGTCCGTGGACCAGGACAAGGTCGAAGTGCTTGGAACTGCATCTCCGCCTCCAAGGCAAGCAGCCGCTGCGAGGATATTTTCGTGGATGTTTTCAAATTAAACATGCAGGGAGGATTTGAGGCCCAATGGAAAGCAATTTTAGACAAGGGATTTTGAATCTGTAAGTATAAAATTCACAGATATATAATCATTGCAACTCCTTCTGAGCTCCCTTCAAGCCATGGGAAGGAAGACCATGGAAAGGTCGAGACCCACCTTAGCTCAGGTGACACACAGTAACTCAGTTGCTCATATGCTCACAAACACACATACTCTCACACACACACTCACACACTCTCAAACACAAGCACACATTATTACACACACAATTTCAACACATACTCTCAATACACACTCAGTCTGGCACACACATGCACTCACACCCTCATACACACTCGCTCCCTCATATGCACACAAACACAAGTTCACAACTTAAACACAATTTGCTCATACAATCACACACATGCTCTCCCACACACTGACACACAAGGGTTATCTCACACATACACATGCCCTACCACATACACACACGCACAAACACCCCATCACACACGGACATACACATGCCCTATTTTACACACACACAGTATCACACACACTGGCTCACATCAGCTCTCTCACACTCACATATGCCATATCATACACACAGTCACATGCTCACACACACACACACACACTAGCCCACAGGAGCCGATCCACACTCAGTGCACACACTCCTCATGCAGCAGCTGTCTGCCGTCTCCACTGATCAGCCCCACCCCACACTCAAAGGGGCCTGAGGGTTTTTCCTGCTCACTTGAGCCTGGAGTCGCTTCCTTGCTGCACCCTGCTCTCCATAGCTTGGGCCTCCCACAGGGGCTCATCAGCAGATTGAAGACTCCACAGTCCCTAATGGAACTGATCTTTGTCATGAGAGAACTTCATAGCACAAATTGTGAGCAGTTAGCTCAATGGTGTGTAGAAAGCTCAGATTCTGATTTCAGTGTTTCCCCACTTTCTGTGCATAAAGTTCTGGTTTGGGTGGTTCTGTGTGTCCTCTCCCTCTACCCACATGGCTGCATCCAGAGAAACATTTGGCATTTCCTGTGAAGGCAGGCCCAGGCTCCAGTTCTAAGCTGGAAGGACTCTCCATGTCAAAACTTAGACCTCTACTGATGACCTTGACTCCTTTGTCTGTTATTTCTTGGCCAAATCTCTCCCTCTTTCTACCATTTCCCCCAGTGCTGGGTAATTTCATACATCAACTTGTCTGGGTTATGGTGTCCAATTGCTTGGTCAGGCACTGGTCAGCTTCCTATGAAAGTATTTCCTATATGAGATTTGCATCTACAATCAGCTGACTGCATCTATGATTAACACAGGAGAATGCCCTCAGCAATCTGGAGAATATCTTCATCCAATCTATTGGAGGACTTAAAAGACAGTATGGAGGTTTTCAAAAGGTCAGACGAGAAATCAGACTCAACTTTAGGGTTGAATTTTGCAGGAATTTTCAGCCAGCCAGCTTCCCCTTAGCATGGTAATGATACCATGCTCACCTTCACTTGAGTTTCGAGCCTGCAGACCACAGCCTGTCTTCTGGCAATTAGACTCTCCAGCTCCCACAATCACATGAGCCAATTCCTAAAGATAAATGCATCTCTCTTTGTCTCTTTCCACACACATGTGTGCACACACACACACAGTTCTGTTTTTCTCTGGAAATACATACTCAGCACCTAAATTCCCTTTCACCCTTCAATTTCTAATCCTTTTCCTCTTCAGTGTCCTAAATTCAGGTATAACCAATTTCCCTGACATGTAAAATTCCTGGGTCTGCTGTGTTGTCTCCCACCCTGGTCCTTTCTGCCTCCCCATGTCCCACTCTCCTCTCTCATTCTCTGTTGGTATCATTCCTGGGTCTGAGGCAGCCCAAGGAAGGCCATGCCAGTCTTGGATGGATGTTCAGGCCAGCAGGGTTGCCACTTGGCTTCTGCAAGTTCTGACAGGTAAAGCCCACTGGCAAGAGGCAGCTGAAATTCTGGGTCCTTGTTGGCAACCTTTAGTCATCCAATCTTGAGTCCCTTGGCTCCTGTGTGTCCACTACCTGCCAGGTGCCAGGTGAATAGGAACAAAGCAGACTGGCACATTGCCTGGGCCCAGACCCTCAAAGCTTACAGGGGAAGGGAGGGACAAGGAAACCAGGGGTGGCTGCAGTGTGGGGTCACATCCTCTCTGATCATGGAGGTCTAGGGCTCCACAGAGGAACTCAAGGGGCCTCCAATCCAGACATGGGTGTCCAGCTCAGAGAAAGCAGCGCCCATGCTGAACCAAGAGGACTGAGGACGGAATCTAGGGAGAGGACCTTGTTGGGGCCCAGGGGCTGGGGTGACAGAGGTTTCCTAGAATAAATGGGGTTGGCAGGGTGCAGGGGAATTGGAGGATGGTGAGAGCTAAGATCAGAGAAGGCCTGTGCTGAGGAGAAGGTGAGGCCCAGGTCTGAGCCAGGTGGACAGGCAGGTAGGAGCCCAGAAGAAACCAGATAGCTAGATGGGAGCCTGTTGGATGGGCAACTGGGAGCCAGGTGGATGGGTAGATAAGTACCAGGTGTATGGGCAGGTGGGAGCCAAGTGTATGGGCATATAAATGCTAGGTGGATGGGGAGATGGGAGCCAGGTGGATGGGCATGTAGGAATCAGGTGGACAGGCAGGTGGGAGCCAGGTGGACAGGTAGGTGGGAGCCAGGTGGATGGGGAGGTAGGAACCGGGTGAACAAGAAGTTGGGAGCCCTGTGGATGGGCAGGAGAAGAGGCTAGGCTGGTCTGGAGGCGGGCATATGTCTTTGACTCTTGCACAATGACATTTAATGCTCCCCAGGTGCTATCAGGTAATATTTTCAGTCCCATTGGAGAGATGTGGAGTCTGAACCTTAGAGATGTTATGACTGGCTCAGGCAGGGGAGGGAAGAGGAGATGGCAGAGAAACACTGGACTTAGGAGGACCACCCAGAGAAGCCATTAAGGACAGAGAAGGAGATCACGGAATGTTTACCCAGGAGGTGGGGAAGGGACTGAAAGGCAGGAGAGGTGGAAGAGCACAAGGATGGTGTCACAGACAACTGCGGGGTGCCCTGGTCACACTTTCCCGGTTCCCTCTCCCATGAGTCCTCTCTCTGTGTGGGATTCTGGTTCTTGCTTTATACCCCACTCAGGGAATGAGAATGATTTGGGATGGCAGAGCCTGGGGATCAGCCCTAGATCTGCACATGCCCCTCCCCGTCTCTGAGCAGGAAGAAAACATGCATTCCAACTCTCCTTCCTACCTAAAGGTGCTGGCACGCAGCTCCTCCCGGGGTGGGCTGATGACATGGGCCTGGCTTGCAGGGTCAATGTCAGGAGGCCAAGTGGTCCAGGACTGGCCCTTACCCATAAATAAAGAACACTTTGGTGCCCACCGCTCTCAGCAGGGGTGGCACCACTAGGTGCAAGTGGTCCACTCAGCACATAGGATCATCTTCTGCATGGTGCCCACTCTTCCGGGTTTTTTGAACTCCTTCTCGGGGTCACAGTAAACCTCTTTCTGTTATTTTGCAAAGTCAAAGGAACAATAATGACGACCATTGTTTTAAGTAAAAGAGACACTTGCAAGGTTCTTATTCTTTGTTTCCCTTCACACTGGACATCCTCTCTGTTTTACTCAAATATTATTTATTGTCTTTTCTCATTAAAGTTTTAAAGTTCACCTTACATTTATGCATTAAAACTGGAAACACTTCGATGTGTGTTTAGATGCATCTTAGCCAATAAAATTGCTATTGAATGAATGTTTCGATTACCCAAAATGATAAACATATACTTTGTGAGAAAAAAAAATATCTGCTGTATTCAATAATGTAAAACTTAAGGAAGAGATTAACCTTAGAATCCACATCTCTGGCAAGCAGTTCAGGACTCCACATACCAACACTCTGCTTCTCAGATCATTAAAGGGAACACTCACGCCTGTTTTTTCACAAATACCTTCTAATTCATGGGCTGCTATGCCATTAGATTCAGACCTAATTCATATAGTCCAGTTACAATGGAGGTTCAAAGGAATTTCCTAGACTGGCCTCGGAATTAAGCCACAGTTTTCTGTTGGATCATATTCTGAATTCCAAACCAATCTGCAGGTGACATTTAGGTGAGCCACCCACCTGTCAAGCTAGGAAGTCCCTGAGTGAGGTTGAACAACCCACATGCTTACCTGGGTAGCTGTGAAAGCCACCCATTGACATGTGGGTACCTACCTCAATCCCCCACTAGGTGTGTGAGGGAAGCAAGTTCTTGCAGGATTCTCCAGTGTTAGCAGATATCAGCAAACAGCTCCATTCCTTACAAAATGGAATCCAACACCCTTTCTTCAACCCATCCCTGCAAATGCCAGAGATCGACTCTCTCTTACCAGTGAATTGGGAGTGAATCTTTTGTAGATTCATAATTTTAAAGTAAGACTCAATTAGAGACTATTTCTCTTTTAATCATTCAATTAACTTTTTTCTTTAAGCTGTGTTTCCTGGGTTGATACCTGTGTTGAACTGGCTTCCCTCTTTCTCCCAATGCCTGTGTATGTTATAGGCAGAGAGAGTAGGCAGGAAAGGATGACTTCGTGCCTGGAAGTGGGGACAGAAATGAACAGCATGTGCCACGGCGTCCCCTTGTACAGGGGACGGGAATGTGGAATCTTGTTAGAGGTTAAGTGAATACGTCAGGATAGAAAAGGGTTATAAAATGTGATGTTACCCGATCTGTGAGAGTGAAATCCCCTGTTACCTCCATCATCCAAGTAACTGCCTAGCTGGAGAGGTCCTTTTCTGAGACATCACATTATCCAGATTTTTGGCAAGGCCCTCGGCCAGCAGCAGGCTTGCATGCTAACTTGGCGGATAATTTGGATCAATGATGACACCTCAGTGATTGATTTGGCATGGCAGAGAGCCTGCCTCAGCCCCACCGGGAGCTTCACCTCTTAGCCTATGGCCCAGGATGATAAGATGAGAATCTTCCAATGATATTAAAATAGGCTCAACAGCTTCAGATTTTCCATCTACAACTGCTGATTATCAGAAAAAAAGAGAAACACTGGCAGACAGAAATGCAAAATTCGTATGAAGAAAAACAACTAGCTTGACACAGTCAGACCAAAAATAGTTTCTTTTAAAAACTATGCTGAAACATGTCCTCGGGTGCTATTAACAAAAAGAGAAATACTCATTTGGGGACCCCAAAAGACCGTCAGGTGTAATGTGGTAAGATTTATTTCCCAGGACGGGCGTGTGGGTGCACGCACATACAAATCTACTTTTCCCTCACTCACTGGTTTAGTTGCCTCGCTCCAGTCCTCTGTTTAAGAAGTTCCGGTCTCATAATTTAATTAGTGCAAATGGAATAAGTCTCCGGTATGTTGATCCTGATATTAATAAACTCTGATCCAAAGCTGAAATTCTGAAAGGATGGAGAGCTGTCTCCTTTGTCCCCCTTTAATGCTGAATGTAAATTGACCCACTGCACATTTTGAGATCAAGCTCGGAGCTCAGTTTAGATTTGTGCACATTCGAAGTTCTTAAAGACCCAACTTCCATTCATGTGTGAGGTTTTCTATGCACACACAACTCTACTCCAAAGTTGAGCTCTGTAGAATGGTTTAAATTTAATACAGATCTCGGTGAATGTCATGAATCTGCCTACTCCGGGCTCACACCAGTGGGCTCACAAACGCTCTTTCTGCTTTTATGCATGATGGAGTGTGACTGCCGCTGCCCCCAGGCACCACAAAAAATACACAAACCAGAGTGCCTTCTGCCTTCTTGCGGCTTTAATAACCTGGGCAAAATAAAACTGCACTGATGATAATGGCTAATAAAGCAGGACTTTTCCCTGGACGGACTCAACTAGGAACCAGCTCAGGCCACAGACAGGGAAGGTTAGGATTTCGATGGCCCAAAAAAGACAGTGTTTGTGTGATAACAGGGGATTCTCGGAATGCCTAGCAATGAGAGGGGTAATGGGGTGGTCGCAGGGCAGAGACGGAGGATGTAAAATCTTCACTAAATTAATGAAGTGCTAGTTTACACTAGAGTGGAAAGTTTGTTTCTCACACAGTCACAAAGTATTTGAACTTTAATTTTTGAATAGGAAAAAAATAACAGGCGATATGGGGCAGTTTTGAAATTTCAAAGTTAAATGAACATGTCTTTACAATCTTCTTCGTACTCTTAGGCAGATGAAAGCGAAGGGCTGTTTGTCAGTTACAGGAGAAACTTGAACTGAAAGTCAGTTGAGTTATATGTAAAAATAACCTTAAAACACCTCTTCGAAAACAAATCAAAGCACGAAGAGAGGCACATGCAGGACCCGTGGAATGGGGGGCGGTGCTCTGCACGTTGCAGGACCTCACAGAGCTTTGGGGGGAAACTGCGTCCAGCCCGCGATCTGAGCAGAGTGTGGGGCGTGGCTCTGGGGCGGGGCGTGGCTCTGGGGCGTGGCTTGGGGCCTGGCGTGGCTCGGGGCGTGGTGTGGGGCGGGGCTGGGCTCAGGGCTCCTGCAGAAAAGCCTGCGTGGGAGTCCCACGGAAAGACACGGCCCGTCCTGCCCCCAGGCCTGTGCATGGAACTTACTTGGAAATAAGGTCCTTGCACATGTGATTTGTTCAGGTGAAGCCACACTGGCCAGGGTGGGCCCTGCTCAGGTGGGCCTGGGGTCCTGCTAGGAGGAGGGGAGGAGGAGGGGGAGAGGAGGGGGTAGAAGGGGGTGGGGGAGGGAGGCCGTATGAAGACGGACATTGGAGTGTTACAGCCACAAGCCAGGGGATGCCAGGGGCTCGGAAGCCCCCGAGCTGGAAGAAGCGAGGCCACCCCAAGAGCCTCGGACACCTTCACGCAGGGTCTGGCCTCCGGAGCTGGGAGACCGAGAGTGTCTGCTGGTATAAGCCCCGGGATTTGTGACAGTCGCAGGCAGCTGGACTCTCAGGGTTCCCACCCCTCGGTCACCTGCCCCCGTGGCCCTGCCGTCTCCCACACCGTGGCCTGCCTCACCCGCTGGCCGGTGACGCACCCCGGCATGGCTGGGAGCTGCTGGGGCTCTGTCCCTACAGGGGGGCGTGCCCACCCCTCGGGCTCACGCCTCCGTATCCCCTAAGCTCTGCACCAGAAAACTCAAAGCTAGTTGGGAGAGGCTTTCCTTTTCATTTCAACTTGGGTTTTCACGGGCTCGGTCACTTACTCTCCAGATGACCTGGAGTGAGCATTCGCTAGCACAGACTCCTGGAATCACTGTGTTGGGAGCTCTGTGGCCTTGCAGCATCCAGGACAGCCTGGGAGGGGTCAGCCTGAACTTTTGCTGCCCTAACCCACACCCCAGCTTAGCCTTCCAGCGCAGGCAGTCCTTTCTTCCCCGGGGCTGTCATCGACTTCACCTTGACGCATCACCAAAAGCCCTTCCAACTACCCTTGTGCCCAGAAAGAAAAAAGAGGGAAAAGTAGAGCCGGGAAAAGGCCTGTTCTGAAGAGGGAACTGGACTCCTCTGTTCCATCCTAGGTATAGGCAGTGGATTTGGCTTCTGCTTTATACTAAGGCAGCCCAAAGTAGGGTAAAACTGTCTGGAAATTTCAGACCAAATATTATACTGGGTTTAAATTGATCCAGTAACCTTGGAATCTCTTAAAATAGGATTTTCCCAGAAATATCAGAAATATACCCACAAATTACCTTTACTTCATTTTAAATAAGTTCCCATGTGTCAAGCCAGACAAAATAAAAGCAAAGTTGGGTGTAGCATGTCACTCTTGTGCCCCCCACACCTTGTCCTTACGTACTAGAACAGTTAACAAGGTTGAAAATATTTACTTCTTCCTGACAATAACTCACCTTCCTTACTCAGCCCCCTAGGTTTACTCACCTGGTTTGTGACCTGGGGTAGAAGCTGGGGCCAAGCCCTGATACTGCCCTTAAAGTCTCCAGCCTCTGCCGTCTGCTCAGTGTTCCCTTTCATTCATCTCCCTTCTCAATCTGTGCTTTTCTGCTCATACCTGGACACTCACTGGCCACGAGCCTGCCCACCAGCCACCCTCCCGCTCCTGAGGCCATGCCTCTGAAAGCCTGCCTGGAATGGCCCACTTCACTGTTCCTATGAATAGCCTTCCCCGGCCTTCCTCTATGACTTCATGCCTGAGGTCACAGAGGTGACAAATCGCGATAGCCATCAGGAGGTGTGCATTTCTGAGCCTGGAGACAGAGGCCAAATCCCAGCGGGCACAGGACTGGCTTGACCTGGGCACAGCCAGCTCTGGCCAAGCACATGGAGGACAGTGGCCCCACATTCCACAGCCAGCCAGAGCTGGAGGGATGTGTGTTAGGGGGACCCCAGCACAACGTGACTGGAACCCTGGAAATACACGTGTGTGACGAGTGCACTGCAGGGCGTGTTAGCCTTCTTCCTACAACGAGCGTGCGGCCAGAGCTATGGCTGAGAGAGAACAGGGACAGCAAGCACTGGAGACTGAATCTGTGCCCCCCAAAGCTGCTGCCCCTTTGGAGAAGGGGGGGGGTTCGGCCGATAAGGGCCAATAAAACAGAATCTGAGATTTTCTAATCATTTACAGGTGTATGCATGAATTTCCTCTTTAAAAATAGCAGTACATTGCATGTCCACGCAGCGGACATTGGGAAATTCCGCTTTTCCTCACCAGGGCCCTGTTCTCTTGCTCCTGCTTTCATCTTGGCCCCCCTGGCCTGCAACTTCCCTCCCAAATTTGAAAGTCCCTCAAGGAGTGCGGCCCTTTTATTTAGTATCTCAGCAATCAAGTTTTCTTCTTCTTGAAGTTGATGACATGCTCCTTTCATTTTAGTTTGTTCTCGACTTTCATGTTGACACAACACCAAATAAGCAGTTTAGAAGTGAACTAAATCCAAGCCACAGGCATGTTCATTTTCATTAAAAGTTTACTTGCAGGAGATTGACTCTTCAGGGACTCATTTCGCCTTAAAGTCTCGCAGCCCAGCGGTGAATCACTTGACGCTGTCCCCGGGCTGCGACCATCTGTGGCCCACTCTTCTCAATGCACCCAGGGAGGGGAAACCACCGAGGACGAGCACTGCCAAGGGGCAGGGCCTCCCGGGCCCCTCACGGCCGCAGGGCCGCTTCAGGTGGGCGCAGAACGGGGTGAGAGTGGCATCATCTTTCTGGCATGGCCAGCACTCGCATCTACAGAGAGAAGAGGAGCCCATGGGCTCTAAATCGGTGCAGGCTCACAGCACGAAGGAGGGATCCGTCACGGGACTGGACAGCGGAGAGGAGGAAGATGTGCACGCCACGTTTTCTTGGGATCAAAAGCAGAGCAATGCTCCTAAGAGAAGAAGGAAATACAGGGGCTCTGGGGGAGTCACCCTTATCGAGGAGTTAGGAGAAACAAACATTTACTGTCAAAATCTTTAAAGGCTACCAGAATAAAAATTTTAAATAAATCACACCATGGAGCTATGCAACACAAAGAGTACCCCCTATCTAAACTATGGCCTAGAGTTAATAGTCGTTCCATCAATTACAACAAAGGTCCCACAGTGATGCAAAGTGTTAATAACAGGGAAAAATGCCTGCGTCAGGGCGTCGCACTGGAACTCTGCTCTCTGCATGAATTTTCTGTAAAGGAAGGTAAAAATGTTTATGCATTGGTTTGTTGATATTTACTCACATTATTTGAGCTGTCACCTATGTAGACAACTAAATAATTCACAGTTTTATTTTCCTACATCATTTTTCAGGAGATCTGTAAATATGATGGATATTTTCCACCATTTGATTGCATTATGTTCTTCCTAATCAAGACGTCTTATAAACTTCAATAAGAGTTGCCACATACGCAGTTTTTTCCTAGTTTTTCAAATTGGTAACTCTGGTTTTACAATGTAAAGGAGATGCATTGTGTGTACGGCAGAATCCTTATTCTGGAGTCAATAAACCCATTTGGAATGATCACTTTCACCTCTCACCCATAGTGTCACCTAAGAGAAACTGCCTCACTTTTGTGCTTTGGTACATGACTGGGGTTTAATAATAATCTCCTTATAAATGAAATAGTGTATGTAAGAGTTCTTGATGTCACACCAGGTTCTGTAGGCACTCAATTAATTTTAGTTGAATCTGAATATAAATTATCTTTTTGGGATATTCTGTGAGCCCACTATATTTCTGAAAGGATGAAAAAATAATGAAGAAAAAAAATGCAATTATCTGACCCAAGATATGTTAGTAGTGCTTTTTATGCTGTAATGTAATAATGAAGAGAAAGGGCAAGATAAGTGAATTTAATAAAATACTGTACAACATTTAGTGTTTGTATATATTAATGGTGTACCTAATGCGTAAAATATTGTGTATGTAGCGAATATAATTTTATTTCTTGCCAAAATGTACCATGTTTCTCTTGGCCAGTCTTGCTGGTGTGGCTGCAAATGACCCTGTCTTGGGAGAAGAAAACACATTGTTTTATCTGAAAAGGGGGCCGATATGCTAGTGTTCAGTGGACTAATTTTCCCTCAAAGAAAGTTGAGAACAGAAAACTTTTCAATAAAAACTATCAGAGCATATCATGTTCTGATGAAAAAGAAGCTCGGATGTCTATATTATTTAGACATCTGAGGTGTTTTCCATAATTAATCTTCTCTTCCAACCACAGGTCTAAAAGTGCTGGGACTAAAACGTAGGAAAACTGCTCTGTTTTTTCTCTGATGTCCACAAAGATAGACAAAAAAAAAAAGAAGAGGAGTAATTATGTTGATATTGACTATTTAGAAAATACGTAGTGTTTATTCCCCTGAGTGGCTAATGCAATACACCATACACAGTATATGAAAGGAACAGAGGTGCAATGTTGAGGCAGGAGGTAAGCTATCTTTGGAGTAAAGCATAGTTTAAAACCAAGTCCGGTTGGTGCCAGGAGCCCCAGCCTCCTGCTGCCTGTGCCCCCGCACCCCTTCCTTCACTCCTGCCTTTCCCCATGTGTGTTCCTTTCCCTCGTGAGCTGCGTGAAAGCAGTGGACAGCCGGCCAACCTGGCAGCTAGCATCCTGGGGCTTTTTGTCTAGAGTCTTAGCGCATGATGACTTAGCATCATGTCAAGGTTCTAACGATGGGACTCTTTTTGACGGTAGAGATATTTTACCATAGCTGGATGAGTAGAAGCTTTTAAATTAAGTCCCTTAGGCTGAAAGCCACCTTAAATTCACCTCCACCCACCCACCATACACACATGCACACACGCATACACATATGCACACACACATACATGCACACACACATGCCACCCCTTGCGAAACATGGGCACAGCCTACTTTCACCGAAATAAGAGAGGAAAGATCATAATTACATTTAGGAAAAAAATCTAATTTTGAGAAAAAATAATTAAGTCAACTTTTAGCCCATTAGCAAATGATAAATGGCAAATTCTGCATATCTCCAACTGCAGTTACCACTCCGATCACTAATTGCTTTTCTCGATCTATAGCTTAAGTCAGCTATCCCCAAGTTAACATAATTTGTACAAATGAATTCTCATTCCCTTTCTCCATATACATTAGGTTATTGAATTCAGACTACCACAAATTCTGCATATGTGCTTGTTGATTAGAAATGAGAAGTCAAAGATAATGCATTCCATCCTGCTTTAATGTGATGTGCATCATTCATTCATTCATTCATTCAGTAAATACTCATTGGGTGCCAGTTTGATGCCAAGCCCACTACTAATCACTTGGCATCTGAAGATAAATGACATCTCTCCCTGTCCTTAGGAAATGGACAACCTCCAAGGCCATGCAATTTTCTGAGATGATGGAAAAGTTCTGCATCTTCCCTGCCTAATTCACTGACCACCAGCAATGGCAACTAAGTACTCAGAATGTGCCTTGGGGGAACTGAATTTTTATTTGTATTTAGCTTAAATTTAAACTGCAGCACATGCCTTGTGGCTACTATACTGGGCAATGCATGTCTAGACAGACACATGGACAGGTCAAGAGGTAACAGCAATGAAACTGATAAGCATGGTATGGTAGGGAAAATAGTACCTCACGCTTCACCCCATCTTAGTTCCTTGGCTGTTAAAACAAATACCATGTGATAGGGTGGTTTAAACAACAGGAATTTATTGGCTCATGGTCTTGAGGTAGGGAGAAGTTCAAAACTGTGATGCTTTCTCCCCAAAGACTGTGGCATTTTGGGGCTGGCTGCTGGTGAGCCTTGGTTCTTGGCTTTTCTGTCACATGGCAATGTCCATGTCAGTGTCTTCTCCTTTCCCATACAGTTTCCATCGACTTCTGACTCCTAGCTTCTCATGGCTTCTCTCTATGTCTGAATTTCATTCTGCTTATAAAGCACTTCCATAATAGGGATCCCCAACCTCATTGAGTTGATCACACCTTAACTAAGAATAACATCTTCCAAAAGTCCTGTGCACAGTGGATTTCCATCCACAGAACTAGATTAAGGTTAAGAACCATTTATCTTGGGTACATAATTCCATCCGTCATGCTGCAAGTCCTGTGATTGGATTAGGTTACCTGGAAAGGGAAGGCAATTGAGGTTGCAGATGGAATTGAGGTTGCTAATCAGTTGACTTTAAGATAGGAACATTATCCCAGTAGACCTAGTATAATCACAAGACTCCTTAAAAATAGAAAAGGAGGCAGAAGAGCAAGGAAGCTGTGGCTAAGGGAGAAAGGCATGAGAGATGCAACCTTGTGGCTTTAACGATGGAGGAAGGGGCCACATGCCAAGGAATGAAATAGTCTCTAGGAACTGGAAAAAGGCAAGGAAATGAAGTCTCTTCTAGAGCTTCCAGAAAAGAACTCAGTGCATGAACACCTGGATTTTAGTTCAGTGAGTCCCATGTTGGAATTATGTACTCCAGAACTGTTAGATAACAAATTTGCATTATTTGATGCCACGAAGTTTGTGGTAACAGACCACATAGGAGGAGCCTGTCCTGATCTGGGGGTGGAGTCATTCCCACACTGAATATGGGATGAGAAGGAGTCAGCAAAACCGTGAACTGAGGGACTGTATATTCCAGCACCAGGAAGAACACAGTTTAGGAGGTGGAAGCAGGAAGACTGACTATCCAGGTAAGGAGGCATCACCAGATATGGCACAGCTTGGGGGGTGAAGGATATGCCAGGGCCAGAGCAGGTCACTCATTGCTAGAGACCCTGGTGTGGGTCCTCAGGCAAATGACTTTCAGGTTGCAGGATGCTCCAGCCTATTTTAGAAGCAGAGCATGAAAATGTCAACTTTTAAAATATGTGAAAGTCCAAACACATTTAAATCTATTCCTGGACATTAATGCTGCTAATTAAAGAAAACAAGTGAATGAGGACCCTGGACATCTCGTGGGAAGCATCACCTCTCACACACTAACATGCTTTCAAGTGCAGCTCTCTTTCCTTTCTCAATACCAAATATATTCCCATGTGACGTTCAGCAGAGCCTAATAGCAGCCTCGTCAGACACCTCCTTCCTTGTTCATTTTTGAAGGTAAGATGCCACGGAACCAAGTCAAGTGTGGACCCACAGCCTCAGAGAGTACTGGAATATTAGAATGTAAAGGGATCAGAGACCTTCTCCATGGACTTCCCACACCTACAGCAGCTCTTATGGGGCCACCACATTCTCCCTGAGTCCCTCCAGGGACAGTGAGTCTTGGGCATATTTGTTTTTTCATTTAGACAACTGATGTTTGGTAAGCCCCTCTTGTGTTGGCAGCTCTTCAGTATCTACTGAGAGCAAAATCAGGAAGAGGCTGGAAGCAGACTTTGTAGTCTGTGCCTCCAAACAGTCCCGGCAATCCCCACTCCAAATGCGCACGCGTTACCCCTGACTGCCAGCGTGGGCTCTGTGTCCTCTACCCGCCCAGTCCTGTGACTCACCTTGACCAATGGAATGTGGTGGAGGTGACATCATCGGGTCCGGAGTCCGGGCTTTATGAAGTGACCCTAGGCAGACCGATGGAGAAAGGCCACGGAAAATGAGACCAGCTTGGTGTCCAGGCCTCACCAAGCTTCTAGCTAGGTTTTCCTGAGTGACATCTGCCCACACCTGTTGGAGTTGAAAAACCAGCCAGCTGAAAAATAATAAATTGTTATTTTAAGTTAATAAAATTTAGGGTGATTCATTGCACGGCAGTAGATATTAAAATAATCTCTAAGACATATAGTTTGGTAAGAAAGGTATGCTGTTGTTGGTATAAATCAATGGCAGTGAAGCTGGGTAAATAGTATCAGAGAGGAAAATTCAGCCAGTGGACCCAAATACTGGTTATAAAGGTTATAGAAAACTCCCCAAAGGAAACCATTACACCCAAGAGCTGAATGAAGGGTGAGCTGGGCAAAGAGGAGAGGAAAAGGGTGACCAGGCAATGGGGACTGCGTGCACAAAAGAAAGAAAGAGCACAGCCCACTGGAAAAACAGTTGTCGGGCATCTGTCAGCGGCTGACACAGAGTAGGTGCCCAAGAAACGTTTGTCGAATGACTGAATGATTATGGCCAAATGCAGGGTTAGTGGGGATTACACTGAAATGGGGCTAAAAAGTTAACAGTCAGGTCAATCAGGACCTCATGGACCAGGGGACTGTTTGGAGGCATTGACTACAAAGTCTGCTTCCAGCCCCTTCATGATTTTGCTCTCAGCAGATACTGAAGAGCTGCCAACACAGGAGGGGCTTACCAAACATCAGTTGTCTAAATGAAAAAACAAATATGCCCAAGACTCACTGTCCCTGGAGGGACTCAGGGAGAATGTGGTGGCCCCATGAGAGCTGCTGTAGGTGTGTCCTGCACCTGCTCCTGGACTTCATGTTGTGCATAGTGGGGCTCATTACCCTGAGGGAAGCTCCTTACTAGAAAATTTTTTCTGAAAATCCTCCCACAGCCTTGTTCTGGTAACCAACACTAGTTCTGTGTCTCCCTGTGAGTTTCAGCTGTTGTTTTAGACCATGGTGAACCCTGACACCATATTCAACTTCGTGGTCCCAGCATACATCGCACCATTGCTTTCTATGCTTTCCATTAATTTACTGTGGAAAATCATGGGTGGACATGGCATGCCACACATCTGTAACTTAGGAATCCCAGGGTAATATCCCAGAATAGTCTTCTGTGGATTGGGAAATAAGCACTGGAGTTGGAATCAGAAAATCTGGCCTTGAGTCATTCATTATCTGACTCCTCGTTGCCAAAGAAGGATCTGTACCACGGAGATGGCAGTGGCTGTGTACGCGGGATCTGAGGACGCGGAAGTGCTCGCTGTGGGCCCGATCATCCACCTGAACTCCAGGTGCATATCGGAAAGGGCGATCCAGGTGCTGCAGGTGTGGGAATCCCTGCACGCTCCGTCCAGCCCCAAGCCACATGTCATGGGCCACATGGGCGTCTTTCCTCCTTCCTTGGGACGGCTGTGTCCCCGAGGGACGTGCTGCTGCTGGCCCCTCATCGCCCAGGAACTGGCAGTCCCTTCCTGAGTTGTGTTGCTTCTAATCACAGGTGAAGACAAGGAGGGTCAAGCTGGGTCTCAGGCCCTGCAAAGCAGGACATGGCTGCATTTAGCTTTTATGCTCCTTCTCCGTCCCCAGCTCTTGTCCAGCTAAGGCGGAGAGGGAAGTGACCTTCCTGCTGATGTGTGTCCCTGAGGCACTGGTGGAGAAGCAGGAAACTGCTCCCTCGTGGGCCACGTCACACAGCATGACAGTGGGGATGAGATGGGCAGCGACAGCAACCCAAATGTTACCTGGCCAAAATTGTGGACCTTAAACCAGATCATTGTTTTTTAAGTTTTAAACATAAAACATTATTAAACCATATGATTCCGTTTTTTAAAGATTGAAAATAAACACTACCCAGCACAGGATAAACCCCGTGCCTTGACTGACAGCTTATATATTGCTTGATTCTAGCCACCAAGGCCTTATGATAAATCGATGTTTGAGAAATATCTTCTATAGATGGAAAGCGTCTCCATGACAAGGCAAACATGTGGCATTCACATAACATCAATGGCAACAATTTTTAAAAGAGCAAAACATCACATTCTTTTTCTGTTTTTTTTTTCTTTAAAGTGTATATATCGAAAAGCTGAAGTGCTGGAAATAGATATAAAATACCACCTAGAAGTAAAGTGTTGTCGTCAACTGCTCTCCTTCCAGCTTAGTCTCCTCTTCTGTGAAACGTAATGAGGTCCACTCGTGGGCTTGCGGTTCAGGTAAACTGAGGAAACAAACACGAGAACCTTGGTAAACTGGGAGGTGCTTTGAAAGTACAAGTGCTATTAGTGTGTTATGATAGCTATAAATGTGCTGTTCCTACAGATTTGGGTTCAAAATTTCTGAAACGTGTTTCGTGGAAATAACAGCATAAACCATGAAGAAATAAACAAACAAGCAGTGTAAGAAAAGCCTGTTAAAGTGGCCCGAAGTGACGAACATGTTGCTTCCGGAAAACCCAAACCTCAACAAGCTCAGGTGCTGAGGGTCGGGGTGGGTGGGTGGTTGGGGTCATTGAAACCTCGTGGCGGACTCCAAGTGGGGTTTGACTGTATTTATTTGCAGGACTGCGTGGTTGATGGAGGGGGTGTAAAGTTCCTCACAAAGCGCTGTCTAGAAGTTGGGAGCGCTGTGATGATAACATCCTGCGGGGAGGTTTCCCGCAATCCCGTGGACATCCGAGCTGGGGCGTGGGTTTGGAGGCCATCATGAAATGACGTGTAAATTATGCTTCGCCCCGTAGGGTTTCCCAGAAGTGACATCCTCACCGGGAACGGCGTCGGCAGCATGCGTGAGTGAAGGCCTCATCGCAGCCATCCAGGCGCCGCGAAGGCCACGACACCGGGACAGGGAGGAAGATGTCAGAGCACGCGCTGGTTGACCTGCCCTGCGCTGTGGGCATGTTACTGAGCATTCTCTCTGCGATCCCTGCTGCTTCCTTTTACAGCTACAGGGCGCTGATATGTATCCGAAAATAATATCACTCAAAATGCTGAAGGAAGGAGTTATGATGCATAATATATTTTAGGGCAGAGCTGATTTTATATCAGAGGTGTGTGTCCCTGAAATTTTAAGTGCAAGAGAGTTTTCTTTCTTTAGAAAAACAAATAAAACCTGCATTTTAACTCGAAACAAAGTGTGGTTTAAATTGCTTTCTTTTCCTGATTTATCCTAATTGAATGTGCCCCCTTTCTGCTGCAGGGAACTTTTTAAAATACTGCATTTTCTTCAGTAGGTTTCCTTTTTTCGAAAGAACAAGGTGTGATGTAATAGCTCCCATGTTGGCAGCAGACACTAATAAGCAGAATATTCTGCATCGTGATTGCTTCGGGGACAAAAAAATCTCTAGTAGGTAATTAAACAAATGTCCTTAAAAAAACACCAATTTTCCATCAAGATCTGTTTCCATCAGCTTAAATATATAAAAACCAACTAATCTTAAAGCGATGCTGTTGTACTCAACCTGACACAGGTGCCAGCAGCCCCGCACCCCGGAGGAGAGCCTTCTCGTGGCTGTCCTCGCACTGCCCTTAGGGACCCACAGGGGCCAGTGTCCACGGGACACATACTCTGCATGGTGGCTGCGCAGCCACCGCTTGTCTGTCCCAGGACCAGCACCCCCACCTCCTTGCTGTGTGGCCATGGATAACTGACTCAACCTCTCTGAGCCCCACCTGGAAAATGAAGTCAGCACCCCTTGCAGGGTTGTCAGGAAGACCAGATTGGTGACGGGTCCCACGTGTTCTCAGCAACAGCTGTCATGATGGGCAGTTGCTCTCAAGATCCATGTGAGATGGCTGGGGATCCCCAGGGATCTACTGAAGGAGGGGCCGGAGTCCTGCTGATGGTAAGGAGAGCCAGGGCTCTGCTTCTCTCCTGGGATGGGTTGCTCAGCCTGGACGAGGCCCTGCATGTTTCCACAGCAGCAGATCAAGACTCCACCTGCAGGGGGTCTCCCGAGTCCAGCTGGCTGAGAATGGGCGGCAGAGGCGCCCTTCTTTGTGGGCCCCAAGGCATCTGGTCTGCCCGTCTCCCCTGTCCGCCTTCATCCCGCACCTGCGAAGGCACGGTGGGCTGGGGGCTTGGGCTCGCACCGGGTCGGCAGCAACGACTGATGGCCCCCTGGAGCCCCAGCCATGCCCCGCGCTGTGACCAGTTCCCCCAGGACCCAGCCTGACTAGCCCTGTCCTGGGCCCACTGCCACCAGGCCTCTCATGACTCCGCCAGGCATGCCTCAGCCGGGGTCCCCTGCCCACGGCCCCGCCGATCTCACGGCCACGTGCAGGGCTGGGCGCACACCCGTGTCCCGGGGACGGTCCCCCGCGGGCTCTCAGTGAGGCCGGCACCTGGCGCGCGCAGCTTCACATATGGTGAAAGTGAAGTGTGATCATGTGCCCAGTGAAGGGAGTCCTGGCAGACTGAAGGGGCTCAATAAATGCTCCATCGGGTGGCATGTCCCAGGGGCGGGCACACAGCAGTGATTGACGGGGCAGGTTCTCGCACACCCTTGGGTTCTGGGGGAGCCCAGGGCTCAGCCAGGGCAGCAGGGGTGGGGAGGGGCGCTGGCACCCACTGCCCTCCTGGTCCCAGCGCTGGAACCGAGCAGCTCAGCATGCTGGCCTGAGAGCTCAGCCTTCCCTGCCATGCTGCCCACATGGGTGAAAGCCGCTGACCTACATGATGAGCTGAAAATGGAAGAAATACACTAACCTGTAGAAGGAAACAGGCACCTACACCTGCCTCTTTAATGGAAATGGACATAAAGTGCCGTTTACCTCTCCGCGAGGATCATCCATAACCTTGACCGTACGAGGAAACGGAGAGCTGGAAGAAGACAAGGGCTCCCCGCACCTCCTGATGCCCACTGGCGGTCAGGACACACAGGGGAGACCCATGTACCCGGACACGCTCCCTTCTCCATCTGCCTGTGCTTAGGGGCCGCCATCGCACACCACCAAGTCTTAGAAACCGAGGGCATGGGGAGACGCCTCAGAGCTCAGCATCCTTCCCCCCTCCAGCTCCAACCACATACACGCCTGTAAATGGGAGCGCTTCAGGTGAGGAGAAAAATTCCTTCACCTGTGCACTGGACCCCGCCATTCTTACCCCCAGGCTCCCGTGGTGCTCCCTCTGTGGAATCACTTCTTTCCAAACTAAAGCAAACAAACAAGCAAATAAACAAAGACCCTTCTCTTATCCCACCCTGCCGCCATCTGGCTCTGGATTCTTTGCTTTCCTTTGCAGTAAAATTCATGGGAAGTGCTGTTCCTGCCCTGTCACCTGTCCTCTCCCATTCTCCATCCAGCTTCTCTTGGCAAGGCCCCCAGTAACCACGCCACTAGGACCCTCAGTCCTTTCTTCATCATCCTTACTTGACCAAGAAGGATTTGACATGGGGGGTGGGTGGTCATACCCCTTCCACGTGCTCCTGGTTCTTGTCCCACCTAGAGGTACCTCCTGCTCAGTCTCTTTCCTAGTGCCCCCAATTCTGCTGCATCTCTCAGTGGTGGAGCCCAGGCTCGGCCCACAGACTCCTCTCTTCTCCACACATCTTAGTTCCCTTATGATCTCATCAGTGGCATGGCCTACATTTTGATGCCAGTGATTTCCAGATTTAACGCTTTAGCTCCGCCTCGTCTCCTTCATTTCCAATTATCTACTGAGCATTTTGGATAACAGACATCTCACAGTATCATGCTCAAAACTGCATTTCTGACTGTACCTGCCAAACCTGCTTTCTTTGCACATTTTCCCTTCTCAACCAATCACGCCGGCCACTTTCCCAGGTGGAAGTTCTGGCCTGCTCTGTCCCTCCTGCACCCCGTGTCCAACCCATCGGAAAAGTGTGCTCCAGTCCACCCCGGGAAGGAATCCCCAGCACGGCCTTCACTGCCCACTCTATGGAAGCAGCCATGGCTAGCGCTTACTGGGCATTCTCCCCTATTTCCAAGTGGCTGCTTGCCCCATCTCCCCTCACTGTCCATTCTCAGCCAGCAGCAGAGCGAGTCTGTGAAATGTAAGTGTGGCGGGCTGTGTGACCGACTCTAAGGCACCCGGGGCCTGACACCTGGAGCCTGTGGCCATGTTAGGTTTATATGCACTGGTACCTTAGGGTTGAAAATAGAATTAAGGCACTTGATCAGCTGACCTTGAGATGGAGATATTAATTATCTTGTAGCATCCTGGTGAGTCCAAAGTGTTACCAGTAGGAGTCTCACAGTAGGAGGGAAGGTGGGGAGTCTGAGTGATTTGAGGAAGACATCACCAGTCATTGCTGGCTTTGGAGACAGAGGAGAGCATTGCTGGACAGACTGCAAGTGGCTTCCAGCAGCTGGGAGAAACAAGGTACCAGGGTCTCCCCATGAGCCTCCCAACGAGATGCAGTCCTGCTGACACCTCCATTTCAGTCCTGTGAGACTCATTTCGGGCTTCTGGAACTGCAAGGAAATAAATCTGTGTTGTGTGAAAACACTAAGTTTGAGGTGGTTTGTTGTAGGAGTCACAGGAAGATAAAGCAGTAATTAAGATGTGGTCACTCCCCCACTGAGCCCTTTCCAACGCCCCCCATGTTGCTCAGAGTCGAAGCCAGAGTCCTCCCAGATTCCTCCAGGCCCGTCCCGTGCACACTGGTGCGTCCTTTCTCTGCCTGCTGCACCTATCTGCCACCCTTGGCTCTAGCCACGAGGGCCTTCTGCTGTTCTAGCAGCTCCCAGCTGGTGTCCTCCAAACCGCAGGACCCCACATAGCTGCACTCTGATCCCCTCACTTCCCTCACCTCCTTCAAGCTTTTGCTCCAATGGTACTTTCTCAGGAAGGCCCACCCTGACCACACAACTGCAAAGTGCAATAGCCACCCCAAACTTTCCATTTTCTTCATCCTGCTCTAATTATTTTAACACATGGTGCTTATCACCTGCCAATAGATAGTTTTATTTCCTTTTGCATTGTGTTTGTAGTTGATGATGACTGTCTGTCCTCTCGTCTGCTGGCCTAACTCCACGCACAGAAGGATTTCTTACTTGTTCACTGAAGTGCCCTGGGGTACGCCATAGGTAATCTGTAAATATTTGTTGCATAAATGAATTGATAGAGTTAAAATCTCAAAGGGAAATAATACAATTTCATTTGTACTCATTTAACTTGAGGAAATTAAATCAAGGCTCTGCAAGCTGAAGCTCTGTCAGCCACTTTTGACGTTGCCTATCTCTGTGGTGGGGTCCTTTGGCCTTTGTGGTGTTGGGGCATCCTGGACCCCATGCTTCTCTCCCCCTGCCCCAGGGAAGCCACACTGAGCAGCCTTCTGACCACGCCGCTGCTCTCTCCCAGAAGGCGGAGTGACGTGTCTGGGGAAGGGCCTGGATGCATCGCTCCTGCCCACTCCCGGCTCTGTCTCTGCCCTCGCTCTGCGGATTAGCCTGAGGTCCGTGGCAGGCACTCCACCCACCTCCAGCTGCCTCCTTGAGGGACAGGGCGAGGGCCAGCACGTCCCCTGCCGTCCAGCTGGAACCCTGAGCCCACCGCCGAGCTGCAGGGCAGGCCCTCGATGCCCACTGCAGCCACGGGCCCACGTGTTATTCTCCAAGTTCAATTCCTAGAAACAAAGCAGGTTTTTGGCGTGCTCGCTGATTATTGGACAAAGAATCCATCAGGAGGAATGGGGAAGATTAGGGACCCCAGAATCTCCCATCATACAAGGAAAGAGGTAAAACTGGGTGGCCTTGTGAGGCAGCTCTTCAACCTCCTTTTCTTGTTCTCTCTCCTCTTAAAAACCCCATCCAGCACCCTGCCTGCAATAGTACTTCAATAAATGTTGTTGCTGGGAAGATAAAAGTAGATATTGAATATGAATTTAATCATAAACATAAACATTCTTAGATTGAAAAATCTTCCATAACTTTGATTATCTCTCATTAATTGGCTAGGAGTTGAGAGTTTATCACTCAGATGATTGTCAAGTTACCTTAATGAAAGAAATAGGAAAAATTACACAGTTGTACCAGGCATTTGGGAGCACCCAGTTTCTCTCCAGGGACAGTTACTACCTCAGGGACAGTCTGATAGGGTACAATCAGACCTGAGATGTTCAGTGGGTTCATTGCTGGATTAGGGACTGTGAATGCTGAACGTATTTTCTAAAAGAGTTTAGAGATTCAGGGGGACTGATTTCAAATGTTTAGGTGCATCCTTTATGTAAACAAAGATGAGTCAACATTAATCAAAACTCGCCTCTCATTTCTAATCCATTAAACTTGACCAAAGCAACAGACCTTGGATGAAGTATTGGTAATTGAACCTGATGCGTTTTTAACTATCTAAGAGTTCTTTACTAATTCGTAGACAGTGCTTCAAGGACAGTAAAACTCATAGATGCCCTCATGCTATGGAGACTAAAGCATTTACAGGAAGGCTTCCCATCACGTCCTCATGGCTCTGAAGCTGAGAAGTGTCCCATCAGTGTGGAGAGTGACTGAGACGTAGAATCCCCACCCGCGTGTGTCCTGCCCGTTAAACCCATCTTTTGGGCGGTGTGCACCTTGGAAGGATGCTGAGGCACACAGACGAATCTTCCTTAACAGGACAAAGGCAGCGGCTCCCTCTCAGCACACGTTGTGAGAACATCACGGATGGGTCAATTCAGAGACATGCCCAGATTCCGTGGCCAAGAATCCCCCAGGCCCTGCTCCCTCCTCGGCTCTCCCCAGCTCCCTGGGTCCTAAGACTTTGCATGCACTGACCGCAGGGGTCCCTCCAGGCTGACCGCTCTCTGATGAAAATCAGGACCCCGAAACCACGCCCCTTGCACTGCGCGATCCCTTGGCCCGATCAGGTGGGATTTCAGGAAGACACACCTCTACCTGCCAAAGAGCTGCCTTCCTTTTTCCTCTCCTGGCTTCCATTTAAACAAAGAAAAAAGCCTGTATGTGTGATTTCCTGGCAGCGGGACCTGCCACTGGTTTATCAGGCTGGGGCAAATCCAATTAGCTCGTGGCCCACCTCCCAGCCTTATTAACCTGCTCCGCTGTGAGAAACTCAAGGGTCCCTGCCAATATCTCATTTCTCCAGCAACCGATAAGATCAGCTGATGATATTCAATGGGTTTACTCTCACTTCAGCTCCGCCGCACCCCAGACGCCGGCATTTCAGCCCTGCTGGCAGGATCTTATTTTCCTACATGAAATTGGATGGGCATCTCCAAGGGCGGCGTGGCGCCCATGAACAAACGCTGCCGGGACTGCGGCTTGGGCTGGCGGGGCAGCCGGAGTCCCCTTATCGTGGCTGGCCCACAAAGACCCGGCTGGCCTGGGTTATTAGCATTCGCCCGTGACAGGCGACAGACCTATTTCTGTCACCCAGACAGATTGAGCCTTTCACTCAGGCCGGCGAATGAGTGACACATGGTCCAACTGGGAGGACAACATTGTTATTTGAGTTAAGAAATCAATTTGTATCAAATGTACACTGTAATTTATTTGTTGGCTTTGAAGGGAACTGAGCCGAGATAAACGGGAATGGGCTTCTTTCTTTCCCCCCTATGCCACGCTGATAAAGTTCTTGTGAAGCTCCAGTCAGAGCCAAAGTGACAAACAGGTTTAAAGTTGCACAGTGATCTTTAAATCTCAAAAAGAACACCTTGTCGGACATGATAGAACATTTTTTACCTTTTCCCTCTATCTGTCAGAAAGCTGCTGTGACACATTGCTTTAGTATTTTTGCTGACATTTTCTTTATCAAGCACATCTGTTTGTGGTCGAAAGATGCTTATTCCTATTTTCTTCAATCTGCAGCAGGCTGAGAAACTGCCAAAAGGAAGGGAGAAATGAGACACCCGTCCCAGCAGCCTACTTATATCACTTTGCGGTGGCCAGGGCTTTTAAAATGTGGATGATGTTTCAACATGATACTGTTACACTTGCCTTCCCCTCCTCCCTCCTTCCTCCCATCTTCTCCTCTTCTTTTTCCTTCTCTCCTCCTTCTTCTTCTTCATCTCTATCTTCGTATTCATGAAGACTCCTTTTTTATTTAAGTTCTCCTTGTCGTGGAGGAAAGCCATAGAGGCTTTTTCTTCCCCGCCTGCCGCTGTAAATTAACATGTGTCGGGGCTCTGTACACACATTGTTATCTTTGAAATTATATGAATAACAAGGAAGCCACAGTTCCAGCTTCAAGTGCATTTGTTCCTTGCCGTGACTGTATAATGAGGGAATGCCAGGGCGCCGCAGCCAAGGGCAGACTTACTTCTTGACATTTTAGTGCAATAATCCCGTTGTTTATCTCTCTTCCTCTTCCTAAAAAATAAAGTGACATAAATGTAATGTGCCATGCTGGCTGATTGCATAAAGCGTTTATCATTTTTCAGCTTGCACTTTATGTAGCTTGCGAATCTGCTTCCTCTCACGGCTGGAAGGAAAGAGGCAATTTCCCAGGTTGTGTCCGTCACTGGCCTTCCCTCTAGCTGTCCTTGTCTGTGCTCACTAAATGTTGGACCAAAACTCTATAGGACTTCCATTTATTATAAGCAAAGGCTAAGACTGTCTTAAGACAAAGTGTTACGTAATTATATTACACCCCTACCAGCAGGATGTAGAGACAATGGGGTCAAAAGTGGCTAGAACATCAGCCATGCCCTTCGAGTATATTTATAACAAGGAAGCATTTTTTCTTTAATGAAAGTTGTCTTTACATTAAATGGCACCACTATGGGAATTAACAGCACAGGTAACTGTTATTCATGAATTATTAAAAATTAAGTTTGAATACTCTCAGTGAGTGCAAAATGATTTGGCATTTTTCAGATTTCATTCGCCTCCAAACCGTCCCCCTGCCCTGGCTTGCTCATTTCTCCTCTGGAGGATGGGATCAGAGCATGGCAGGCAGGAATTTCCCCTCCCTGGCTCTGCTATTCTGACTTGACCATAAAGATAGAAAGGTGGTACTGGAGAAAGCCATGAGAAAGAAGGCTGCTGACCCATGTGCCAGAGTTGGTCACAGGGCTGCTTGGCTGGCCCACCACTCCCTCCCCTGCCAAGCTGCCCTTCCAGAAGCCAGACCCCACAGCGCTTCTCCTCCCCCTCCTCATCCGTCTCCACTGGGTCCCTTGCAGAGCTTCCCCTCTGGCCACCCAAGGACACTCATCCAACTTGTGATCATCTTAATCCCTCCTCATGCGCCAGTGTCAGGTTCCTATTTGTGGGGTTAAAATATGTGAGTTCCCAAACACCGGAGACCAGGCTTTGCATAAAGAACTGTCTGTCAAGAAGATGAAGAGTATAACCATCAGTTGATCAGCATGAAGTTTAAGTTGCAGAAAATATCCAGAAGCCAACAAATAAAGCCTGAAAAGAAGTGGTAGGCAGACAAAGGTTGCTGATGGATTAGAGGATAGCAGCACTTTGAATCCCTGGCTTGCACTTATGTACTGCCTTTTTCTCTTTCTTTCTTCCCTTCTCTTTTTTTATTGAGATAAAATTCATTCATTTAAATTACATCCATTTATTGTACAATACAATATTTTTAAGTTATTCACATAATTTTGAAACAGTTAGCACAAGTAATTTAGAATATTTTCATCAAATAAAATACATCCATTTATTGTACAATACAATATTTTTAAGTTATTCACATAATTATGAAACAATTATCACAAGGAATTTTAGATTTTTTCATCATTTTAAAAAGAAACCCTGTACCCTTTAGCTATCATCTGCCAACATCTCCCCAACCAGCCCTAAGCAGCCATGAATCCACTTTCTTTTCTCTAGAGATTTACTTATTTCATATGAATACAGTCATATCATATGTGATCTTTTTGACTGGTTTCTTTCACTTAACATAATGTTTTGAAGGTTCATCTACATTGTAGCATGTATCTGAACTTCATTCCATTCTGTGGCCAAACACCATTCCATTGTATGTGTGAACCCCGCGTTACCTGTCCATTCACCATCGATAGACATCTGGGTTCTCTCCAACGTTGGACTATTATGGATAATGTTGCTTTGGACTATTATGAATTTTTGCTTCACTTGGTTATAGATCATTTTAGTTTTCTAGGCTGCTTAAATCAGATACCATGAAATGGGTTCAGCTTTTAACTATGGGGATTTATTCACATATGGTTTAAGCCTGAGAAAATGCCCAAATCAAGGCACCATCAAGGTGATGCTTTCTTCCTGAAGCCCGACTGATGGAGAGCCTTGGTTCCTCTGCCACACGGCAGGGCACATGGCAGTGTCTGCTGGGCTTTCTCTTCTCTTCCAGGTTTCATTGATTTTAGTTGCTTGCTTCCATGGTTTTCTCTATCATCTATCTATCTATCTATCTATCTATCTATCTATCTGTCTGTCTGTCTGTCTGTCTGTCTGTCTGTCTGTCTGTCTGTCTATCTATCTATCTATCTATCCATCCATCCATCCATCCTTTTATCTTTCTTCCTCTTGCTCTTGCCCTCTCTTCATTCTATTTATAAAGGAGTCCAAGAATAGGATTAAATCCTACCCTGGATGAGGTGGGTCACACCTTCACTGAAGTAGCCTCATCAGAAGATCCTACTTACAATGGGTTCATGCGTACAGGAATGGACTAGATTTAAGAACATCTTCTTCTGGGGGTGCATAGAGCTTCAAACTACCTCCTAGGCCTTGGAGTAGAACGTGGGTCAAGGGTAATACTTTGTGTAACTTTTTGAAGTGCTGCCAGAATGTTTTCCCAAGTGGCTGTACCTATATATACTTCCATATTAATTCAAGCAAACGCCACTATTTTCCATCCAAAGGATGATCAGAAGCTGCAAATTATGTGTGGTATCATAAATAATATTATAGAAAGTCACAAGGAAGTCATAGATGTCATTTTTTAGAGTGATGAGGAGGGCAGAGAGAATAATTATAAGAAAAATATATAAAATATAAGAAAAAATTATAAAAAGCAATTTTTATACAATATTGTAAAAAGATTAAAAAACAGAATGTGACTCATGTATGCGAGTTGAACAGCCTCCATTTGCATCTGGGGTTCAGCCAAGGTCAAGTGCAATTGACACTTGAATCACTTCCCTGGATTATAAAAAAATGTAAAGCTGCACTCTGTAAATCCAGATTAAGAAGGCAAGAAAGGGTACATAATTTCATCTAAGCATGATTCAAAGCTACAAGCAATGTGGTTGAGATTTAAGGTCTATTTATGCACAAAATCCATCTAGGGGGCGATGCAATGGTGGCTCAGTGGCAGAATTCTCGCCTGCCATGCTGGAGACCCAGGCTCGATTCCCAGTGCCTGATGATGGAAGAAAACAAAAGTAAGAAAATCCATCCAGGTGAAATGCTGTCTTCCCAGGAGTTATCGGCAAGTACATGGTACTCCTTTCTGTCCATTTGCCCCCCCGCCATCCTTAGGGCTTTCCCCGCACCGTCTGGGTGTTTGGTGATGGTGGTGATGGTGGTGGCATTTGTGATGAGAACACTGGACCACTTCCTCTACTGGAAAGAAAACGAAGCCTACGAATCTGAAATGGCTTCTTGACCATGGAGTAGCTTCTTCAAACCAATGCTAAGTCATCTGAGTTTTAAAGAATACGTGCAGGAGGAAATGTGCTTTAATTTTAAAATACAGCTACTTGCTATTTAATTCATTGAGGTAGTAAATTAAATCTCTGTTTTTTAAAAATTATTTCCAAATGTTTTAGAGATTTTGTTCATTTTCTCTCTGTATCTCTGGAGAATATTTTTTTTCCCTCTCAAAACACATGGATCCATAAAGGACACTAATAAACGACAAAGGCACCTGAGAGGTCATTATTCAAGGGGTCCCTGAAGTTTTATTTAGACGGGAGGACACATCTGTGCACGCCTGGCTCCACGACCTAATCAGAATTGAAACGACAGGTGGCTGGCTCCATCATCCCCGCATCTGGGTGGCCTGTTTTTTATTTGATCTAATTTTTTTTTTTAATGTTTCCTCTCTCTTTTTTTTTTTTTTAATTTGCATATGGGCAGGAGGCACCAGGGATCGAACTCCAGACCTCTAGCACGGCAGGTCGGAGCTCTGCCTGCTGAGCCACGGCAGCCACCCCGATCTGATTTTTTATTTGATGAAGTAAGATTTTAAGATAGTTTCATGAGGTACCCAACATAAAAGACATATTTTCAGTTGACCCAGTTAATTGTAAAATGCAGAAAACGAAATAGCTCTGCCCCTCCCGAATCTAGAACTCTAGGAGAACATTACACACATGCCAGAGAATCCCCACTTCAGAAGAAACCATCTAAATTGCCTTGGGGCTCTGGACCTGGTTGATGAGTGTCCTGGCTGAGCTGGACCTCAGCACCAGGTCCTCCACCTGTGCTGGCTCCCCCAAATGCCCCTTTGTCTCCTAGGAAGCATGTAGGTAGCCAGATTCCCTCTTGACCTGGGACATCATCAACCAACCACAGCTCAGGAGCCTACCTCTCCCCATGCCTCTAGCCGCACGCAGGTCAGCTGGAGGTGCCACTGTCTGTAAACACCCCACTGGTCTTAGGGTGTAAAGCACATTCCACTCTGAATGAATGAATGAATGAATGAGAAAATGAATGAATGGAATTTTTCTACACATCTCTGGGGGAATAATGGCCATCCTTACAAACGCAATTAAGAAATAAGTGGATCAGTGAGTTGTGACTGTTATTTTTCCTGAACAAAACCCACGTCGTTACTTCTAACTTGGGAGATTGTTGCAGTGCTTTATGGATTCATCCTTCCAAGGCCAGCCAGGAGGAGCTCACCCCATCTTCCATCAAGGGCACAACACTTCCTAATCAGGAAAAATGGAGCGATAAGCCGGAAATATGAAATGTCTATTTAAATGCACCTTTATTACTTTCATGTACATTGCATACTACTGCACAAGATATAAATCTGCGTTACTATTAGGAGGTGAGTTAATGAAAAAAATACAGTTATCACATAATATATTATAATTATAAAAACCCTGGAGCATATGGAAGTTAATTACCAGGCCCAGAAGTTCAAGCCATGCAAAGACACTTCAAATGTATCGATTCCTTGTTTTGAAGCGGAACTGTGCTTAGCAGGAATTTTCTGCATTGTGAGTGGTACCCTGACCATTCTCAGACATTGTTTTCAGAAATCACACATGCGGAGGGAAATGATAGCCACCTCTGAATGAATAGAATTCAAACTATGTTTCAAACAATATTCCAAAAATAGAAGATGCCACTTAGGCAATTATTTGTAGGTAGAAAGATAATGTACAGCGCAAAACAGCTTGGACCATATTAAAAGAGGAAGGAACACTGAAATTTACATTTATCAGGATCCTAGAGCCGTTTTGAGCATTTGTTATAAAAGAAATGTTAAGTGAAGGTTTACGTTTCATCATGCACTAAAAAAAATTTGTGATAGGCATGGCTACGAAATGCTTCCATTCTCCAGCAGAGTTTAATTTAGAGCAACAACAAGGACAGAAAGAAGAGGTGAAGCCATTGACATGTGGGTGCCCACGGGTGGACCCAGGGAGGCATCTCAGGGACGGGATTGGAGGGAGCACCCCCAGCTGAGCCCCTGCTCCTGGAGGAGTTTCCTGTCCCCAAATGGTCTCGGGTGGAAGTGCTTATGGGCGGCCTGGGTGGGCCATACGTGAGCCTTTGGCTGCCTGGTGGAGAGGTCCCGCCCCACCAAGGCTGGTCAGGCTGATATTCCGAGTGGACCCTGAAGTCACCGGCTTGGCCAGGTGGATGCCAGTGCAGCGCCCGTGCCAGAGTCTACAGCCAACGAGCAGAAATGTGCAGCCCTGGGCTTGCCCACCCTATTTCATGCATCACCTGGCAAGTTCAGAAGATGTTCTGGGCAAATAATGACTCTTACGGTAACCACTGGTTAGGGAGCATTTGACAGAAAATCACCAGGCAGTGGGCCTGAGAGCTGGACGTATCAGAGGCGGCTGAAACGCGCCGACACCCAGGGTGGTTTGCACAGCCCACGGGCTCAGAGCAGAGACCCGCGGAGTGGCGGCGCCCAGGGGCACGTGGGCTCTGGGGTGTGTGCTGGCCACCACGGTCCCGCCGCCACCACGGCCCCCGCTGCCCTCCCCCGGGGGTGCAGTCTCCATGGCTGCCCGGGTCATGGCACTTGGCAGTGCAACGCTGCTCCTTTCCTGCCAGGCAGCACTCACCGCCGACGCTGGAATCCCCCCTCCTACATCTTCTTCAACCGCAGGAAGGTTTCTTGGAGGTGAGAGAACAGATCTTATTCACGATCTTATGGGAGCTATGCACCGCACTTCCTTTCCTAGAGAAGGATGGGGCAGATGGAAGGAAGGATGGAAGGAAAGAGGGAGGGAGGGAAGGGGGGAGGGGAGGGGGGAAGAGGAGGGAGGGAAGGTGGGAAAGAGGAAGGAGGGAGGGTACCCCATAAAAAAACAGGAATTGATATTATTGATAAAGAATCCTGGATGTTTAATAGTTCCTAAATACAGTTTTTTCAAAATAATGTAGAACTGCAATAGATTCACATAAAATTAATACTCTTCTAATACCTTCTCAAAAGTTACACAGAAGTTATAAAATATTAGCACCCATATCATCTTCATATAGTATTTAGTTTTGAACACTCTAAATAATCATATATGTGTTTTAAAAGTCCTCAGCAGAGAGAATACCTACGTTAGATTCATAATGGTTATAAAGACACATATTTCAAAACTGAGTCTACTGTGTATATCTTTCGCCTTGTGACTGTGTGATTATAAAAACTTTGTGACTGACACCTCCTTTATCCAGTGCATGGATAGATGAGAAATAAAATAAAAGCATCCAAAAAAAAAACCAAAAAATGAAAACTCATAAAAGCATCATAAATGTCCCAACTGACCAGCAAGATAGAATTGGTCAATAAAAGCTATTCCCCTCCCCCTACACACAAAAAAAGCTATCAGAATTACTGCAGTTCAAGGAGACAGATTTTTGGGCTGATAGGCCATCTGCTCTCCTGCTTCGCGCTTAACAATATACCCTTCCTCTCTTTCGGGGAAAAAGAACTGATCTATGTAGAAGCCTATATTTTATTGTGTTATCAGTAGAATTTTTTAGATAAAGTTTTCCTTAGTGACTTACTTATACTAAATTTTCTCCTATCTGTATTTTAATAATCATGGACTTAAATGAAATATGCATGTATCATGTGAATCAGCACAGGTGTTTTGCTTTTGAGCAGGTATAACCAGTGCGCCCGGTGTTATAAGCTTCGAGGGGTGGGTGTGAAGTTCATGTGGCTTTTACTATAAAATCGAACGGTCCTGAGCACCTGCTCCCTTTCACGGGAAGGCTCCTTCTCTCCTGAGCCGCCTGCCCCAGCTAGCCTCGGCCCCTGCCCCGGGCTCTGTCTCCCTGCCCCACCCAGAGCTTGGTCCTCAGAGCAGAGTGATGGGGCAGATGATGCCCCGGGGTCAGCTGTCCAGACACGGTCAGAGCCCCGCAGGGGGCAAGGGGAGCTCCTCAGCCCAGGCAGGCCTGGGGTCCTCTGGACGCTCTCTCTGGGGCCCTAAATGCAGCTCTCGACTCCAGGCTGCCCTGCCACCACCACGACTCCACTACCTGCCCCTTTCCAACCCCTTCTCCAGCCTTAGCCCCCACTGAGGACCACTGGGCTTTGGTGACCACTCCACTTCGCTGCTGGTGATTGTCTAATCAGCAGAGAACTGAGCTTCACTGAGAAAATGAAATTACCAAAAGTGATGGAAGTCTACCCTTCTTCACACTTAACCCCAAGAAAGGAGGAAGATTGAATCACTAAGGCACATACTCGCTGCCTTTTTCACAGCCTATGCTATGTTCCTATTTAATTACAAAATATAAGTGTGACACCCTCCCTGCAAGGAGTTCAAAGGACCCCTTTCCCTACAGTGGGATCTATACCACTCTCACAGAATTAATGGCGACAAAGTGGAAAGAGGGGAGGCACTTTTTTGTCTACACAATTCATTTAAGACTCATCACACTCCCCAAGGCCCACACAACTGACATCCTGCAGGTCAACCCTGCAAGGGAGGGCCCTGGGGAAGCAGAGAGCAAAACTCTGAGATGGGTTCCTTGTAGGCTTGACCCTCCTCTCTTCCCTGCCCAGCCTCCCCAGTCAGTGGGTCCTTCACCTCTTCCTGGTCCTGCAGGATGTGCCCCACCGAGGCTGAGTTCCCTCTTGAGGCACCGTGGGTTTACCCGCCGAGGTGACCGCTGAGCTTCTGCCACTCAACTCAGCTGCTTTACTTCCAGTTAGGCAGTAAGGATGGGCAGCCTGGTGCTGGTTGGACGGTAACAGCTGTGACCGAATAACCCTCTCTTAAAAGGATTATTTCCACATTACCACACCCTTCTACTCTCTGAAGAGTAATGGGGAGCTGGCCAAACATACTTACATTTATTTCACCATCATCCCACTTCATATTATAGCCGCTCAGAGCTTCTTAATTGCTGATAAATGATGGGCTGCTTTTCTCAGTTGTCCATATGCAACCTTGTTAAGGACACTACATCCCCAGCCCCACCACTGAGGACTTGGTTGCCTTTGGGTGCCATCCCCACCCTGCCCCATCCGCTCTCTGTGACTGGACACCTCTGGCTTTGGGCAGCATGTCTAGCTGCCCTGTGATCTGACCAGAAGACAGACCTGAGGTGTGTTGCTGGAAATGCCTGTCTCCACGGAAGGAAATGTTTATTCCAATCTACACAAGATCAGAAACAAAGAGGGGCAAGACAAGTGGGCAGAAACATCTGAGAATTGAGGCAGAGGTGAGAGAAAAGAGAGAAGTGAATTCATGTGGCAGGTGAGGGACAGCTGGGGGCTGCGCTGGAGCCACGGTGCATCAGTGTCACCTGCAAGAACCAACCTAAGAACGACAACTAAGAAGCAAACCCCAAAGTGTTTATAGATGGAAAAGTTCTACGCATGTAAGGGGCCACAATAGGACCTTAAGGTGGAATGAAACTTGTCCCTCACAGGAGCTTGACCTGCCTCTGTGCACAACGCTGGGCAGTGGAAGGGCTCCCTGCCTGAGCATTGGCTGTGGTGTCTGATGACCAGCATGGTGAGGCCAAGGAGGAGAGAGATGCACACTGTGTGAGTGACATCACGCAGCAAGACCTGGGAAGTGAGGAAAGGTCCGCCCGTCCTGTCTCAGCCCTGTGCTAGCCATGGGACCCTCTGGAGCCCGGCTCCCCGAAGCTGTCTCCCACATGTAAGAAGACACGCAATTGGGAAATGACTCCCAGGGATGAATACGGCCCTGGCACTGTGGGATCAACAAGTACATCTCGACCAAAAAGGGGAAAAGAAGTGTAACAAATAAGGTATCAGTGGCTGAGAAAGTTTAAATAGAGTCAAGAAGCTACCCTGTAGGCCACTCTCATGCAAGCTTCCAGTTAGACATTGCTACCTACCATAACTTGCCAAACCCCAATCAAAAGCATTCCGGCCAATCCTAAAAAACATCTACGGCAATGTATGAGTCTACAAAGGTTCCATGCACTCGGGTAACTTTCCAGAAATCTACACTTTTCAGATGTGCCCCTGGTCCAGATACGTCTGGAAACCTAGAGGCCTCAGCCTCTGCAGAGCATCAGATAGTTCCATCTCCTTACCCCATATGTTGACAGCCCCTTCCAATGTGAAAAAGTTAGAATGGCCATAACCCAAATACCCCTAAAGAGTGGGAGAGAGATCATAGGTGATGGTGGAGTTATACAGAGAAGGTATAACTTCTCTGAGAAGGTAGGGATTAACAAATGAGTATGATTGCTGAATCATTGAATTGATACTTCCTTTAATCTCCAGTATCTTAGAGCAGCTAGAAGGAAAAAGCTAAAATTGTGGACTTGTAACCCATACCAAACTCTGAAATCTGTTCTAAGACCAATTGTGCTGTGCTTTGAAATTGATTGCTTTTTTTGTATATATGTCATTTTTCACAAAATAAGAAAAAAAAATTTGTGGTGATAAAAAAAAAATTTATTCCTTCTCCCCTCCTATGTTCTGGGGCAGCTAGAAGGAAAAATCTGAGAGGATGGAATGGTAGCCCAAGACAAACTGCGGAATCTGTCCTGTAACTACTTGTTGAAGGGTGCTTTGAAAACGACTGCTTTTTTTGCTTTGTATACATGTTATAATATACAATAAAAAAGTTTTTTAAAAAGTTAAAAAAAACAAGAAAAGACACGCTATGACAGCTTTGCTGACAGCTCTAGACAACTGCGAAGGTGAAATGAGAAGAAACGAAGTGCAAGTCGCCAGTGCTATTGGCAGTCCAGCAGCTCAGCTCTTCCGGCCTGCGGCGCCCATGACGTCACACACCACCCGCCGCTTCCGGCCCGCGCGCCCGCAACGTCATACGCCGCCTGCCGCTTCCGGCCTGCGATGCCCGCTACTTCACACACCGCCTGCCGCTTCTGGCCCGCGGCGCCCGCTACTTCACACACCGCCTGCCGCTTCCGGCCCGCGGTGCCCGCTACGTCACACACCGCCCGCCGCTTCCGGCCTGCGGCGCCCATGACATCACACGCCATCTGCCGCTTCCGGCCCGCGGCGCCCGCGACGTCACATGCCAGCTGTCACGTGCAGCTCCACGTCCTCTGACCCTGGGCCCGCCTTGGACGTGTCCTTCCCGCGGCCCTGGCCCTCCCCGGGCCGCGCTGTGGGCCCCTGAGCAGCACCTTCCACGTCTGCGGTGCGGTGGTCACGGCAGGAGGCTGAAAGCCAGGCCTTCCGCAGAGGCCGCCAGTGGACAAGGCGGAGCTGCTGCTCAGGCAGAGAGCTGCCGGGCTGCGCGGCTCTCCAGCATCTTTCAGCAACATTCTTATATTCTCTCACATTATGAGGTTAACTTCCCCAAAATAAGGGCCAGAACTTATTTTCTGAAACTGGTGGCTGGGGCGCTGACGTTGCTGTCCCACAAGGGCCTGCAGTTTGTATGGGAGCCCTACAAGGAGCAGGCCCCAGGGACACCGGCCCTGGGGATGGAGCAGAGGAGACTCCCCTCCACCCAGGGAGCAGCCAGGCAGAGGTGGGGCCTGGGGGCCAGGACTGAGGGCCGGAACTGCATCCAGCACCAGCAGCAGGGGGATGTGGACCCTCCCAGGGGCCCCTAGGACACCTAGAACCTGTAATACACGCAGTTTCCTGATGAAGCTAGGTGGAGTAGAACATTCTGGAAGGCGGAAACTGGAGCCAGCAGAAGGGCTCAGGGTCCAGCATCCTCTGGTACATCCAAGTCCTCCCATCTGTCCACATCCCGATGCTCAGGCCTCCTCCCCTCCTGGTCAAAGCCACAGCACTCACTGCAGGTCCCTGGGGAGGTGGCACATCAGGTAGCCTGGCTGGCTGTCCACTCTCAGAGTAAAATGTTCATGATGGCCTTGGATTGCTCGGCCGCGAGGCAGCAGCAGAAAGAGAAAGCAGTCCCACCAAGTGGTTCGCAGGTGCTGCTCTGAGGTCTGGATTCGAGACTCTGACCCAAAGGCTACTTGAACTCTGGGCACCGTCCTGAGCAGCCGGCCCAGCCCTCGTGCCCACTGCTCTGCCCAAGGCCCATCCACTTGGCTCCCTTCACCCTGGCCTTCAGCCTCTCACCCCAGGGGACTGGTCGCTTCATTCTGCAGGGCACGAGCCACCAGGTGCCATCCTGAGCACAACCAGGGTCCACAGTGCCTCTGGGGCGCCAGAAAACCTGACCAGTCCCCACATTTGCCTGCAAGCATGCAGGTACAGATGTGCCTGTTAGGGTCCTTAAAAGCACAAAGTCCTCGAAAAGGAATTTAGTAAGCGAGATGAGGAAGCCCACGTGAAAACACATCCAACACAGAGGGGCTTTCTGTTGGGCACTCCAGCCTCGTGCAGACTCTATACGGCACAGAAAACTCTGCTCAAACAGGAGTGTGTTGCCCAACGGGGGCTATGCAAAACCCACTCTAGTCCTTTGTGCATATGAGTTTACCAGACCAGCTCAGTGAATAAAAGGGAAGAAGAAATGACAGTCCAAGCAACATTTCCTTCCAGAGAGTCCAGAACCCAAACTCCTCTCCCTAAGAAGTCAATCCTGTTAATTACATGGAGAGGAAACTTGAAAAGCCAGGGCAGCATAAGCTCCTGTTCCTGGGTGGAATGAAGGCGTAAAAAGTGCAGAAAAATTACTGAAACCAAAATGGTGGGGTGTGCCCAGCACCATTTTCACCCACCTGAGTGGGCTTCTAAGTTTTTTCCAGGTTATGATACTGAATAAAATCTTCATAAAGTATGCAAAGTTCAACCACACAAGTTTTAGTGGAAAAAATGAGGTTTGGAGATGTGCCTACAGTTTGTAATTCTGCTGCATGCACTGTGCCTCGAGGATTTCCAGTCCTTATTCTGGAAGTATAAAACAAAGCTACTGTTTTCTCTTAAAAGTTCCCTGTTAGTTCCTGTCCGTTGAGGGAGCTCCTATTTCCTTCCCTCTGCTGGCCGTTTTCACTCTTCTGGGCTGTCTTTGAAAAAGGAACATATTGTCCTTATTAGAATCTCCGCAAATAGTCTCTCCACGAATCTGAGTTCGACTTTCCATTTTATTTATTTTCTTATGAATTGGATGTCAAGGGAGTGACCCTACATTCTTCTCTTTCTAAACCGCTTTGAGGTTCTCCTTGGCCAAGAGTCAACATGAGACAGGCCGTTCTGAAAAATTGTTCTCATCCATTTACAAAAGGGAATCATAAAAATGTTGAGAGCAGTGTTGGCAGTCATTGGAGGAAAGCTGCTTCACCTGTTTTAAATCTGCACATTTGTTACTGACTCAAAGCTCGAGATCTAGTGATTTCACCAGACTTCTCATCAATGCACACGTGCATCTCAGGATCTAGATTTCTCCTTTAGTATAGACTCCTCTCTTCATACTTAAAACAGAAATGCATTTTCTCTGAGAAATCGCTGGTGGCAAAACTTGCTTTCTCCAAGCAGAAAAGCCACTTGCCCCCAGGTTGTGGCTGGCACCTCGCGCCCAGACATGTGGCTGAGTCACCCGTGGCTCTGGCTTTCATTGCTTCAGAATTAGAAGCCTCCGAAAATGGCCCCGTGAGCCCCTGGGCAGGCAAGTGAGGAGCCCAGCTCTGTGGGAGCGAACTTCAAAATGGCACTGTTTGCAGATAGCAAAGCTCTCAAACATCACAGGTGTTTGCTAAGCACAAATAAAACTCTGCAAAAAATCAGATAGGGTCTGTCCATTATTTTCTACCTGGAGGGAAAAAAAAAAAGGAAAACAAAGAAACACAAAGTGTTATTATGGGCTTTTTTTTGTCACATTCGATTATCTTATTAGTAAACATCATTGATGGCATGCTACATTTTATCCTAATCCATAGCATTAGCGTTGCAATGAGCGTGTGTTTGTGTGTCCTCTTTTGTCACTAAAAACCAGCAAGATTTGGGGTTTCTTTAATGTGAGGTCTTGATTATAAGCTGGTTATTGATCCTGCATTTGGGGCATCTTTTTTTTTTCGCATCAGTGTCCATAGTTCAACCTACAATAGAGGATTTTTCCTCCACTGATCTAGATGTGAGACAGGTCATCAATGAAGTAAAGTTTAACTTAGTCATTTAAACAAAACTGCATGAGCCACAAACTTCCCCATGGAGAAATACTTACAAATCTGCTGCTGTTATGACTAGCTCTCATTTTCACTCATCTGCAGAACATTGTCATTGAATCAATTCAGTTACAGGTCTTCGTAGAAGGGGTATGTAGATGGCATGAAGAGGCCGGCTTGAAAACCAAGTTATTGGGGCTTTAGAGAGCACAGATTAGCTACTAAGCCATGATACAGATGACTTGGTGTGTGGGAAAATGAGCAACCAAACACTGCAGCAGCTGCAACAACCCTTTCCATCTGCTGACAATCTCTAGATGGCCCACCCCTGGCCCATCAAGGATCTCCAAAGCACGTAGGATGGTGATGATGTTTCAGTGGAGAAAGAAGTGACATAGGGTGTAGGGGCAGGGTTTAGATGTGCCTTACCATCCCTTTTGCACTGTTCATTTCTGTGGAACCCTGAGATTATACGTCCATTTTGAATGAGCCTGCACCTTTCTGCTTTGCTCATTGCCAGTTATTTAACATACAGCCTTCTCCGTCTAGAAAATCCTGCCCACTGTCTTTGACCTTTTTTATTTTTCTGGTTATCATCTCCTCTGTAAGGACTACCCAATTCCCCAAACTGAGCCCCCTAACAATTGCCTTTACCACCCCATTGTTCCAGGGCATGTCTGGACTTTAGACCCTCAGTCTTTACCATCTCCTCCCATTTTTTGATGCAGGACAAGAACTGTGGTAGGGGATTAATAAATGATGGTTGTGAAGATATGGCAAAACCCTGGGTTTCAAATGGAATTATTTTTCATCTTTGAGAACAAGTTCCAAGACTTGGGGAAAGACTGATTATCTAGTTCCGGGAGAGTTGAGGGCCTTTCTCCTTAAAATGAGTGAACCTTTTTACAATGATGAAACCTCACAGAGTACAGAGAAAGTACAGACTTTCCTTAAGGAGTAATCTTTCCTTATTTCATCCCGAGATCCATGGGGAAAATGGCAAAATCTTCTTGGCTGGCAGGATTTAGGGTTACAGATTTCCACAGGTTGTGGTGACCTGTCAGTTCACACTAGCCTGTTTCCCACTCCTTCTTGCACCCTGCTGGAGTCCATTTCACTTAGCCCTGCTGGATCCTTCCAGAAGTTCTGCCCCTTGGCTTAGCTACAGGCTACAGTTTCTCTTTTCCATATGTGCCAGATGATCTCCAAAACACAAGAGAACATGGATCCAGGCATGGAAGATGGACCCAAGAAGAATGATGTGAAGCCAGCCTTCCCCACTCACTCCTCCCTGTCCCACACCTTGTGAGATTGGGTTGAGCAACTTGGATTTGGTGTTCTTTGTCCTCCCAGGAAACCTACTGTGATGGAGGCACCCCTCTCCTGGAGAACTGCAGCAGGTTTGGGGACCTCTGAAGGCCAGATCTGCTCTACACCAGTTGGAGAAGGACAGATGTCTCTCTGGGGTATGACAGACTTCTTTCCAGGGAGACCTATGGACCCAAACTGTCCACAGAGCATCAGAGTGCTTCCCAGGGCCTGGGGATTGGCTGGGTGGTCAGGTCCATGTTGGAAAAGTCCACTGTGTTCTAGCACATCAGGGATGGCCAACCAGTCAAGAGCCAAAGTCAGACACTTATTCATCTCCTTGTGAACATGGCCACTAGCCACCTGCACCCTACTTCTTCATGTCCGGGTGCAAAATTCAGGTGTACAGTATCACAGTCATGCTAAACCCCTGCACAAAGGAATCAGTTGAATGAGTTGGGATTTGGATCAAACAGTATTAGATGCCAACAGAACACAATTAAAGGACAGATTTTTCATTTCTAGCAGAGTTTTATCTACATTCTTCAAAACTTCTAATTTTCTAAAACTGCAATTTGGCAAGAAGGTAATTTCAAAAATAAAAGTAAAGAGAATTTGACTTCACATAAAATGCAAAGAGAAAAGTAGATCTGAGTTGGCATCAACCAGAGAGAAGGAAACTACTTGGCACCTCACCAGCAGCCACTCATGGAGGGATGAATGTTCTCAGCTATAAAATCATAAGATAACATGGTTCTTCCTTAGGCATGTGTCTCATGTTGAATATTTTTATTGTGAAGTTGAGATAACCAATATCTAGGGAAATTAATTAACTCACCCAGGGTCCCCAAAAAACAAGGCAGCACGGTCATTCGGAGGCAGGGCTGAGGGACCACAGTGTCCACACCACAATCTTCTCAGGACATTCATGATGCAGAAGTTCACATACCACATCATTTGCCAGACTTTATTGTTTTAATTAATGTTTTTCACTGTGGTTCAAAATGGAGGAAGCTCTCCATGTTAAATGTTGTGTAAAAAAAAGGAATAAAAAAGTGAGAATGAAATGCATGTCAAAAGAGTCAGATGCATGACCAGTCATTTGGAGGCAATTTTTCCTTTTTATCATACAGAATGTGAAATGTTTCCCCCTTGTCTCCTTCATTTTCCCCAAGATAGGGAGTGAGTTGGGCTAGGAGGCAAAGTCAGGAGACTAGAACAGTAATGCAGTGGAGAGGGATAGGAAAGACACAACTATTTATGTTTTATTTCTATTTCCCTCAAGCCTGGTATGATATCCTGTTTAAAAATAACCTACATCTCCATACAAACCTGTGTATGTAATACATATAGGAGAACTGATAGAAAGCAGTAAGCCATACATAGCAAATAACTGGATTTAAAGACCTCAAGTTTTGTAATGTCTTTCCAGTGGTTTCCTGGGTTCTCTATCCACCACCCATTTGCCCGTGTCTCCACTCATCTCTGTCTTGAAGAGTGGTCCCAACACACATTCACACCAGACCCTTCTGGTCGTGCCCAGGGTACTTTCCTCCAGGCCCCACTTCCAATGCTTCCACAAGTCTTGCTGTCTCTTCTCAGGGCATCAGCACTTGTTCCAACTCTCCACCCTGGCTGGTTCTTACTGGGCTCCCTGCTCTCATACTCATGGTTCCTTACAATCTAGTTTCCATAGACTGGCCAGTGAGACCTCCACAAAGTATTGATCAAGTCACATTGCTCCCCCCTGGAATACTCTGTGGACTGATTTGTCCTGCCCCCAGCCCACCGTGGACCTGCCTATGCTGCCTGTCTTTGGACCAAGTCCATCCTGCCCAGTGCTTCTGTTCCTGTAGAGCACGCTTTATTCCATTCCCCACATACCTCCTTCTTCTCATCCTGAAAGACTCTGCTCAGAAGTGACCCACATGGAAACAACACTCACCAAATCACATCCCCTCATTCATCCAGCTGAGACCCTGGCAGTGGCATTGTCCTCTCCATTTAATCATTCTCTTCATTTATTTTATTATCATTTTAAATTTGAATGACAGAGAACTGCTTCCACTGTTTTATTGATGTATGCTTCCTTATCTTTAATCCTTCTTCAATTAATGGGCAAACCTGAGCTAGCATGTTCCTTGCTTGCTGTGTAGTCAGGACTGGGCAAATCGTAACCTCATCCTCCTTGTCCAAGATGCTCCATTGGCCTCCCTTGGAAGGACGGTAATGGAAACAGGCTAGTGTATGTCACTGCCCACTACCTGCCCACTCCCCACTCTTTAGGCCTGGGCCTTACATAACGGTGATGTGATAGAGCCCAGGCAGCATGGGAGCTGCCCCAGCGGCCCCAGTAGGCTTGGCAAACGTGCTGTCGGCGTGGAGAAGGCGGGATGAGTGTATGTCATGGGCTGAATTGAGAGGCCACTTGCAAATAACAATAATAAGAAGAAATGGGACTCTAGAGCCTCTTGGAGTAGTTTTGACAAGTATGTTGAATGTTATAATGTAGACTCAAAGAGATCTTATTTGCCAACTCTCCGACATCATATGACGGGCAATGATTGTTGAAGTGCACAAATAGGAATCTCTTGCTCTAGCAGACAGAGGGATTTAGTCTGGAGAGCGCAGAGTTGGTAAAATCAAGGCTCAGTTAGAGATACATGACCCAAGGTCGGAATGAATTCTGACATGTTCTGAAGGTCTGGACTAGCAGAAATAAAGTCAAGCCACAATTTCTCTGAAGCATTCTAACTCGCGAGAACTCTGTTGTGCAGGCTGTATTTGCCTGATGCATGGCCAGTCTCACATTTTTATTTTTATATAATATTCTGGAAATTATTGTAGATCAGTACGGTAATGACAAAAAGAATGGTATGTTTTTCAAAATTTATTTGATCAAACGTGATATGAACTTCATCCTCACTATAATTTTTTTCTTTTATAGCTTTTACTATATTTACTTTTATTATTTCAAAACATCTTGTCCGAGTCAGACCCTAAAGAATGCAGCGTAACCATTTTATTTTCCTACTTGACAAGGCTCGGTAGAAATGATTTGTCAAAGAAAAGCCTAATGGTGTCCAGCTTCGGGCCGCCATGCTGAATAGGCCCAATTGTAGTGACTGAGAAAGAATCTCCCATTGGCACTTGGACGAAGTGTGCAGCGTGCTGGGCCTGCTGGGTTTATTTCTGCCAGCACCCCGTGCTTCAAATAACTGACCTTGACCTGCTTCTCCTCCTCTGCCGGCCTCCCCAGTTGGCAAAGCCCACACCTGGCCATGTCCCACGACCAGCCAGGCAGCCAGGAGCAGGCAGACTCGCAGAATGTATTTGCTCCAACTCAGTCAAAACAGACTTGGCCTACAAGACATGCGTGTCCACACGTAATGGGTGTGTGCACTTCTGGGTGCAAGAGGCTGCAAATAATGGCAGCACAAGGCATAATGAATTCAGAAATAAGTTGGTGCAAATGGTGTGGCAGAGCTGATTGATCTAAGAAAAGTGGTTTTTAATCAGAAATAGCTACTACAAAGGCTCCAGAATAACCCACAAATATGAGACAAATGTTTAAAAGAAAATAAAAATAATAGCAAATATTTAAGTGGAAAAACAAACTGAAAAATAATTTCCTGTCAGACTTTCTGTAAGTGGGTAGGTGAGGATGGGACAATGGCAAGTAGTGTGTGTAGATGAACAAAATTGCCCAATAAAACATGGTTAGTTTATGGAAAAAACAAAACTTGTGCCTCATCAGATAGTGAAGAAATTAAATATAAGGGTGTAATTTCAAAATAAGAAGATGTTATCTCACATCATGAGATACAATTTCCCCAGAAGTCAGGGCAACATTGGAATGTCACAAACAAGCTACGTTGTACATTCATTCACCTGCCTGCTGGATACTTACCTGGCCTTTTTGTTTCAGGCACTCTTGGCTTTTTCTCTGATAACCCACACTCTACTCTGTTTCTTTTTTTCTGTTTTAATCCAAGTCTTCTTGGTGAGATTAAAGTAGTTTTGTTTTTGTTTTGTTCCCAGATTTCTACAGTCTGACATTTCCAACTAGAAATTAGATAACCAGGAAAACATCCACGAAATCCTTCTTAAACGTTGCTTTGGCCTCTGTGGTATAGAACACAATACCCTTCCCAGTTATCATTTGTGTGTAACAGAACAGCCTTTCCCTCCATTAAAACTAGCTGTTGTACTCAGGTCTCAAAATACAAATTATAAAGCAAATCAATACACTGAAGATCAATTATTTCACCAAACTTGGTCAACATGAATAAAAAGAAAATTCTGACTGCTTCTGGACCCCTGGTTGGCTGTGGTGGCATCACCTCCAGCTCCGAACAAGCTGGAGGGAGGTGAGGAAGAGGATGCACTCAAGGAAGGCCCTGGGCAGTGGACCTTGCATGGGCTGCCCCTCCGGCTGGCTTCCTCCTGGCCCCCAGTGGGTCCCCTGCCAAGCTCTGTGGGTCGGGTCGGGCACGGTCCACACACTGCAAATGACTGGCTCAGGTTCTGGAGGCCAGGAGCCTGGCACCGAGGTGTAGGCAGGATCGTGCTCCCTCTGATGGAGCTGGGGAGGGGCCTTCCGGACTGCTTCCAGGTGCTGGTGGCTGTTGGTGATCCCTGGGTCTCCTTGGCTTGTGGACACAGCACTCCACCCTCTGCCTCTGTCTTCCCAGGGCCTTCACACCAGACCTGTCTCCTCTCTCGGTCTCCTGAAGACACTTGTCATTGGATTTAGGGTCCACCCGAATACTGCAGGCAGACCTCTCCAGATCCTCAAATTCACTCCATCTGCAAAAGCGTTTTTCACAAAAAGGTCAAGGCCACAGGTTCAGGGGCCTACGGCTTGGGCATGTCTTTTAGGGGCTCATGACACGGGACGAGCCACCGTTCCACTTCACTTCCAAATTCTTCTTCCCCAAATAATATGACCACAGATGGAAAACTATCTACCAAGTTATTAGTGGCTTTCAGAATATGAAGAATTTCAGGTAAAATCATGACTTACATTAGTGCATTACCCTGCCTCCTTGGGGTCGCTCCCACAGACAAATCCCCACTGGTTTTAGTCTGCCAGGACATGAAAGCCATGCAATGGGTCGGCTTAAAGAGCAGGAGTTTGCAGGCTCACAGGTTTGGATGCTGGGAGTCTGAACTCAAGGTCTCCACAGGACCTGCCTGGTCTCAGGATTCCTGGCTTGCCCCTACTGGGGGTGGGGTGGGGTTTCCTTGGCCTGCATCTGCTTCCATCACATGGCAAATTCTTCCCCTGCTATCTTCCAGTGCCTTCTCTCACTCGCTCATCCGAATTCCCTCTACTTTTAAGGTCTCCATCATGTGCATTAAGGGCCAGCCTGAGTCAGCTTGGCCTCCCCTAAATACGGTCTTGAGGCATCCTCTTCACAACTGTGTCCACACCTCCACCGAAAATCATCTCACCAATGGTCCTGTTTAGAAATGGCTTTACCCGTACAGGACCCAGGACCGGGGGCTGAGATTTGGCATGGCTTTGGGGGGACGAACCGAAGTTAGAGCAGCTGCTTCCTCGTGGAGGAGCCACCCGTCCCTGCAGACCTGAGCTTCGCTGACCGTCCAGCGTTCATATGATGACCCACAGCCTCTGCCTGTGCCACCCATGACGTCTGCTCACCAAGAACCTGTCCTCTCCACAACCAGACCAGGGCACGCATCTGAGGAGGCCCAAGGACCGGCTGCTTCTTTCAGGACTCCACATGACCTTGCCCTATCAAATCCTGCTCTATCGTGAAATCTTTCCAGATTTCTAACACCAGTTTCGTTTTCTGCTGTCGTCGCCCCACCCTGAGCCTGAGTGCACCCACAGACACACAGGCAGGGACCCTTGGAACATGTGGCATCAGGTACAGCTTCTGATGAAAACATGATTACGTTTCACCTCCGCTGCCTCCCCACCCCACCTACCAGGACGGTTGAGCCCTTTAATCCAAGACTGTTTGGGAGGAAAAAGGGTGTTACCACATGATTGAACTTTCCCATGACCTCCGATGAGGTTTGTTCACCCTTTGGCAAAGGACAGGTAAGTGTTATTTAAGTTGGTATTTGCTATTTAATAATTTATCACACTTAAAATTCAAAGTGCTTCACGGAGACTTTTATGGGTCATGAAATTCTTCCAGAGGTCTCATGAATATTGAGGGTCTGTCGGTCCTGTGAAGGATTGATTGGTTTATGCAGCCAGTTTCTGCTTTGACTCGATTCCTTTGAAGGGCCATACTGTGCTAGCAATCGCATTGTTCAGAGGACACTCTGACCACCCAGCGCCTTTTTTAGAGTGCTCTGAATCACAGACCCCGGTAGAAATGGAAGGAAAGTATCTCAAGCCATAAAGTTGGATAATTACAGAGGTGGGAGAGGGAAATTACTGCTCCTAGGTTTATTTCATTGTTGGGAGCTTGGGGTGTTGCCTGGTACTTTGTAATAGAAACATTTTAATCAAGTTTAATATGTTAAGCATCTAGCACATGGTGGTCTTTTTGAAAGAAGGATGGTATTGTACCTGAATTTGCACAAAGAGCTCTTCTACAGGTTATTCCTGCTTAAATCAAATTTCATGCATCTTTGCATTTTCCTTTATTACACCTGCCCAGCTCAGTCCCTTCTTAGCCATTACATCATTACATATTACTGGTGTTTCTAGTTTGCTAGTGTCTGTGAGATTCCAGATATGCCCAACAGAAGGAATAATAAAACTAAGTAAACTTTTACTACCAGGGAAAGTGCCCATGGCTGTAAAAGTCTTTGTATAATGGTAATGTTCGGTTTTAATATTTAATAAGCATAAACTACCATAAAGAAACATACTATTATATTCAATCTCTTGGAGGATGGTGAGATTTGAGACTGTACAGGTGAAATTTTATCTGATGTAACTAAAAAGGATTTGGATGTACTTCAAACTTAGATCCAGAATCCAAATGTCGAGTTTCTAGCTCCATGAAACCCAGCGTTTGATGATCACAAGTCCATCATCTGGGCAACTGCATGTTCTAAAGGAACAATAGGTAAAGAAAGCAAGAATTTGCAAGATGTGGCTGCGACTCACCTTTTTGACATCTGAAGGTGAAGTCAGAATGTTACTTGTTGATAAAATAATTTTAAAACAGAAATGATTTAAGTCGTAACCTGAATCAAAATAAATATCATTAATATAATAATAAATAATATTAATTTAAATATCATATTTTAATAGAGTAATAATATAGTATGTATTATTATATAAATAATTATAAATTATTATTATAATAAATAATTGTACATATTATATAATAATATAATATAAATATTATGCTTTAAAAATGTAATAACTGCTCCTGAATCCCTTTGAACAGTGTTAAGTAAATGATCATGTCATGGTTTGTAAACTTAATTTCAGCCCCGTAATTCAGCTGCAGTGGATCGCAAAACCTAATCTCATTCACTAGATGTTTGCAAATGATGAAAAATTCAGTATCACTCAGAGAGGTCAAAGATTACTTACCTGTACTTTGAAATCATTTCCTTTTCTTGACTATTATAGCTGTCAAATAACATAAATTGATAATTAATCCACTTCAAAAGCTTCAGGGTTAAATTTTTGTTGATTTTTTTCTTTCTTTTGGAAAGTAACAACTAAAATTAATAAATGCTGGGAGCAGGGCAGGGGGGCTTGAAATTTACAAAAACAAATATTGTCAACTGAGCTTAAGTTAATTTCCAGAAAGTTGAAAAATATACTAAAGGTAGCTCCTAAATAATACAAGAATTAACTTTGGTTCACCGAATTAAAAAACAGATGACCCATTGAAGAATGGATGAAAATGGTGCCATTGCTAGGAATTATATCAAAGAAATATGTAATAAGTATACTATCTTATTAAATTTGTCATCTTATTATATCAGCACATCTCATAAAATACAGCAATTGCATTTTATGGGTATCTTTGAGATGTATTTTTCACTGTCATTAGTCAGATTGTCCAATAGATGCATGTTGATCTATTTACTGAAAGTTTTCCTGCAATTGTTTCCAGGAGAAGTTGGCCAAGGCTGAGTTGGGCATAAGTTTGCATCCTGCCATTCCCATCGATATAACCCTATTGTAGTTTCAGGGTGACAAACGGTTTGATTGATCACCGCTGTCCATGTAAACTGATTCCCAGGTGCTAGAGATAGTTCTCACAAGGCCATCATGTAAGTTAATCATTTCTAAACCATAGTCTATGACAAATAGTCCATGTAGTACTAGCTGTAAATTTAGATCCTGAAGAAAGAGACGAAATCCACTAAGCAACCAGGGCCACAGCCATGTGGCACCTGATGGCAGAGCCCAGCAGTGGGAAAAGCCAGGTCAGTCTAGCCTGGCTGGTGGGGGGCCATCACCCCTGGGCCTTCCTACCATGGTGCGTGGAAGGCATGACCCGTGTCAGGTGGGGAAGGTGGGAGTGGGTGCAGGTGTGCTGACAGGTGCTAATGAGCCCAGCAAAACAGAGCCCTTTGCCTCTTTGCAACTAGGTTCGATTGCCATCATTTCAATTCACCTCTATGGATCTTAAATCGACCAGAAAATGTATGTACTATTTGATTTTTAGTAGCATAAGTAATATTAAATGCATTTAATTGCTTTAACTGGGAAATGAGATAATTCACAAAAAAGGTTTTGATTCCATATAAAGGCATAGCTGCATTTCAAACCTTATTTCCCTTGCACTTTCCTAGGCTTTATTTAAGAGAGCAAGCATCAGTGTGCATAAGGGGCACCCAAACTTAAAGCACCCTCTGAAACTCTGAATCAGTAAATGAAGGCCCCAAACTCTGAGTCTTTAACAGGATTCCTAAGTAACCTTGATGCAGATGCTCAATGGACAATGCTTTGAAGAATACCGTCTTAACATAAATTTTGTCATTTGTGATGAAGAAAAAACAATAGTATCGATGTCAGCAAAAATCATTTCAGAAGCCTTTATGACTCACAATTGGCATTGGTTGACTTTAACACAGTAACTGGCCAGCACACGCAACAGTCCACACGCTGTCTCCAGGGCTGGGCCTCTTGGCATGGAACTCCAGATTCCACCCTTGCCAGGGAGATAACTTGAACTGGTCTTTAAACATCTTTCCAGTCCAGTAGCCACAGCGTCCACAGGTGCATGGTGAGAGTGGCAACGGCGCTCATGCCTTCAGATAATGAAGGTTGAATGGGCTGTTATTCATAGAGAATATGTAGCCCAGTCCCTGGAACTCAGCACATGGCTAACACACATTATTTATTATTGTTACAGTGGTTATTATTTACTTTTTTAAGACATTTGATCCCTTTCAATAGCTGTTAATGTGTCTTCTTTGAAGAGGCAAGTTGTCCAGGAAAAAGGCATCGTAGACAAAATCTAAAATTCAGTATCCTTCAATAAAATTAAGAGCTAATGACCTTTATTTTGTCTTCAGTTTCCTCATATGGTTTGAAAGAGTATTGTGTTCTATCTTGAACATTAAGCCTATATTTTTGCAAGTCTTTTCTTATATCCTGTCATTGGTAAAACATGTAGAAAAAATGCATTTGTCCTGGAATTGCCATGAGGTTTCAATGAAATAATATTTCTGAAGATGGGGGAAAACCAAAAGCCATACAAAATTTGGAGCATCGTGTTTCAGTGTGAATCCCACCACGTTGAAGCGACTGAGGCTAAGCTTCCCAAGCAGCCCAAACAACTTAAGATTTTCACATGAATGTGAGTCTTTCCTCTGCCAGAAGAAAACCACAATTTGCTAGTTTTAGATATAAGTATAAATATAAATATACAGACTCTCTGAGCCTTTGCCTGAGCTCCTAAGAGACACCAAACAGTAATCTGAAACTAAGAGTGGCAAGACGATGAGGGTCCTTGGAAGCCAGACTGAGCAGAACCCCTATGGAGAAATGGACCCTTTGAGACCCTGCTCGTCAAATGGCTGAGGCTGATGTGTTGAACCCCAAGTTGTGTTGGCCAGTCAATTGAGGTCTGAAATACATCCATTTGGGGTACATGGATAGTTCAGTGATAGAATGCTCATCTTCCATGCATCTGAGTTCAATTCTTGGACCATGTACTCCCCCCCCCCAAAAAAAATATACGTATATCTATTTGATTTTCAGGCTCCCAAATGGATGTGTGATATATAAATATATGTATATATTAGGTGTCTAAAGCAATAGCTGAGCATTGACTTCTGAGCTGCCCCACAGTATTTTTCCTGAACATAATAAATCTGGTGCATGTTGACTCTCACCAAGCCATACCAAACCTGTCACATAATTGTCACTCCTATTCTTCACATAAAGGAACTAATTATTATGACATTATGCCGTGTGATCATAAATGCTGAAATGTGGAAGCATTTATGCACTGGATTTAGATTGTTTCCATTGCACACACAGGGGTCTTCTATGACGTTTGTTTGCGGTACTTCCTGGGAGGCCTTTCCCTTTGGAATGGAAGTGAGAACCCACATCACACTTAAAAGCCCTATGTGACAAGGTGTCACCATGAGCAGTGGATTCTGTGACACTTGCCCTGGGGTCTGCGGGCTCCAGCCCTCAGGGGTCTGTCCCTGTCCATGTCCCCAAGCACCCCAGGCTGCATTCCACCCCAGGACCACCACACATGCTGCTCTCTCTTCCTTGCACTAATCAGCAACTCAGGTGGGACTCTTGAGCTTGCAGTGTAAATGCCACTTCCTCGGAGAACAACCCTCAGCCCTGGGCTACTCCAGGTCTCCCAACTGTGCACTCTTAATCAGCTATATTTCCCTTCAAGGACTTGTCACAGTAATTAAGCAATGGATTGTGTAATCACTTGTTCTACATCCCTTCCACCCTTGTTCTGTGCTGTCCTAAATATAAGCTTCATGGAGGGAAGAAATTTTTCTGTCCTGTTTACCACTGAATCAACAAAACCTTGAGTAGACACTTATTGCTGAATGAATGAATGAATAATGAATGAGTGAATGACTCTAGACAGGCTGTGGGATGCAAATGTCCTGCTGAAGCCAGTGCTCTCTGTTACACTGTTCCTGATTTCCAGCCGATTTAAATGGCAATTCTGGGAGCTCCAGCGATGTCCAGTGAACATGTGTTTCCCATCACTCAACCCACATGCTCAAACCTTGAATTCATTTACCTTCTTTCCCACTGGACTCCTGGGACAGGTGGGCACTTTGCCTTATCCAGGGCCTGCCACAGTTTTGGGCATTTGGTAAGCGTTTGTTGAGTGACTGAATGAGTGATTTCTGTGCTCAGATGCCAGCTTCTGACATGAGATTCATCAACACTCATTTAAGGACATAGATTGAGAGCCAACTGTATTCCAGACAAAGTACTAGACTCCTCTAGCCACAACACAGCATAAATCACATTGTCAGTGATTTAAGATTTAGAAAAATACTCACACCATTTCCAGTAGAAAAGGGAAATGCCATTCATTTAAGGAAGCAAAAAATAAAAACTAAGCAGTTCCTTTGCGAGATGTCTGAAGTCTATGGTAAAGGCTGTTAAATGTGATGGGTTTGGGTCTGACAGATTGAGAGCTTACAAAGCCTGGGTTTAACTCCCCCTTATCTTTCTCCTTTGCATCTCCTTTGACTTCTCTTTGCTTGGGCCGTTTTCCTTTGCTGGGCACTGCCCTCGTCCACAGGGACAGGGCCTGGCTGTGTCTGACCCCGTGGATTTGCTTTATTGCACTGGCTCTGGTGTGCAGCAGCTTTCTGCTCTACAGGCCTGCCCTGGTTTCCGGGACACTCAGCAGTGCCTGTCAATTGCAGGCCGTGGCTGAGAGCGAGCCGGAGGGAGTGACTCGGGATGGAAGTGAGGACAGGGTGCTGGAGGGACGACAGAGAAGGGATGACCTAGAGGACTGACGTGGTTTGGCAGGACCCACTGACCCACTGAGCAGGGGGTCTGGCTCTGTCACAGCCCTGCACCAGCCCACCCTGACAGCCATCCCTGCTGGTGGCCTGCCACACTCACACCCACTCCAGCTGGGGTGCCTGAAGCCAGGTGTGAAGCTGTGTCTTCTTGTCCACCGGCCATGCATTTGGACTGGTTTGGATGGCCCATGGTAACGTGAGCCTGCATCATCTGCACATGAGCTCCCAGCTCGTGTCGCCCGTCCCACTTCACCCCACTCTTCACTTGCTGGTTGTCACGGGTTGAGTTGTGTCCTCAGAAAGGTACATCCTCTTTCAAATGCCCTGCACCTGTGGACGTGCCCTTCCTTAGAAATAGGGTCCTGATAAATGTCATTGAATTAAGATGAGGTCATACTGAATTAGGATGGCCCTAAATCCAAAGCAACAGTGACCCTATGAGAGGGAAATTTGAGCAGCAATAGAGAAGGTCATGCAGGATGGGGGCAGAGATTGAAGGAACACCAGGGCTGCCAGCTGCCACCAGAGGCTGCAAGAGGTGGGACCTGGGCTGCTCACTCTTGGCTTCTGACCTCCAGAACTACGTGGCAAGTTTCCATTGTTTAAAATCACATGCTATGGCAGCTGGTCTCTGTCCCAGGTCTGGTGGCATGCTGGCGAATAAAACCTCTTCCCTGCCTGTGGGGTGTTTGGGACAACTTTTAGTTTGCCAAGGCAGCTGAAATGCAGAACACCAGACATGGAGCAGATTTTATGAAGGGAATTCACTTAGTTACAAACTTACAGCTCCTCAGAGGAAAGGCAGCTGGTTTTCATCTGGGTCTCTCTGTCACATGAGAAGGCACACGGAGATTTCCCCTGGAGCGCTCTCACAGATTCTGGGTCCAAACGGCTCTCCCCAGGGTGTTTCCTCTGCTTCTCCAAAGATCTGGGACTATGTCGGCTCTGAACTGAGCTGGGCCGGGCTGAGCTGCTTCTCTTGCTTCTGACTTCTCCTTTTAAGCCTCTAGCTAATTAAATTAAATGTCACCCATTGCAGAAGGCCCTTCCCTAAGCTGACCACAGATGTGATCAGCCATAGATGAATTTCACATGCTGATGATTTAAGCCCATACAGCAGAACAACCGGGCACCATCACCTGGCCAAGTGGACACCTGGACCTAACTACCACAGGACAGTGATTTGGTGATATCCCCATCTTTGTCTTAAATATATGTAAGGATTTCCCTTTTTATTCCTGATAGGGGTAGTCTGTGAATCCCCTGCCTTGTTAGCCATTGATTACCCTCAAGGAAGCCTATATTTCATGAGTGCTTTTGCAGTCTTTTGTCCACATTAGTACTTTCTTTTGTATATTTGTTTTCCTATTTAAATAAGTTTTTCTTTTATCTTCATTAATTCCTTCTTTCTTTTTTCTTTAGGGTCAATTTGTGTTTTTGAGTAGTTTAGCCACTGATTTTCAGTCCCAAATTGTCTTAATATATGGATTTTAAGGTTATACGTTTTTCTTTGTATAAAGCTTTAGCTGCATCTCCCAGTTTTGAGATTCATGCAACTATATCCCTCAGATATTTTTTATCATCATCTGGTACAAAGTATTTCCTATTTTCCATTATTATTTCTTTTTCACTGGGCACACATTTGGAATTAATTACAATTCTCCATTTATAAGTATAAGGGGATTTTTCTTTATTATTGTTGTTATTATCATCATTGTTAGTATTTTGGGCTTAATTTAGCAGTGGTTACAAAACTCACAATATATGATTTCCATATTTAGACTTTTCATGAGGTTTTCTCCAGCCGTTGTGGTAGACTGCATTAGTGGCCCAGCTGCGTCACCCGTCTCTGCATCCATGCTCGTTCCCATGTAACTCCGAAGTGCCTCCAGCTCCACCCCAGACTTGCTCATCTGACTTTCTCTGTTCCCTGGGATGTTCCAAGGCAGGATGTCAGCGCAGGCCTAACAGTGCTTGCACACTCGGGCTCTTAAACCATGGTCATGAGAAGATTCAGCTTGGGCCCAGGAGATGCGTGGAAAATGCACGGGGGGAGTCAGCACAGTTGAGCACAGCCCCACCAGCCATACCCCATCAGCCCCCAGAGCCGTGACTGATGCCAATTCTCATTTCAACTGCTGAGTTCTAAGGGGATCCTCATGCAGCATTTTGATAGCAATAGTGATTGCACCCAGCCCGGGGCCACTTTTGTGAATGTTCTCTTTGAGACTGACAGCACTGTGCCTGCTGCTGTTGCTGAATGCTGTATATCCATCAATCATGTGAAGGTTCTTAATTAGGTTGTTGAAATGGCTTATGTCTTCTAAGTCTTATTCATCCTCTCTACCTCTGTTCTTTACATTTCTTCTTCTGTAATAGTTTTGTCTGCCAATAAGAAGGGTATGCTGTTACTGATTTCTCTACTTTTTTTTTTTATGTCTGCTAATTTTTGCTCTACATACATTGAGGCTACCTTATATGATGTATATAAATTTGGAATTTTTATATTTTCCTGGCATTGAACATTTCATCACTATGACATGCTCCTCTTTGCTTTTGTCAAATTGTTGCATTATAGCTTCCTTTAAGATCATAAACATAAAACTATGAAAATTTAAAATGTCTTGGTCCTTAAGTTTTGACATGAACATAGGAGGATGCTAAGTTGCGAGATAAGAGCTCTGAAAAGGATCTATTCACATCATGGAGAAATGGCTGGCCTGGATGGAACTCTTACCTGCAAAGAAGGAGAGCAATCTACCTAAAAGGACCTATCTAAAGTACAGAATAGGGAAGGAAAGGTATTTGTTAAGATAATTTGCATTTTAAATAAATCGAATCATGGATTCTTTAAAAAGTAAGAACACTAGAAAATAGACTGAAGTGAAAGAGAAGATAAAAGAGTTAAGGAAAAAACAACATATAGATTAGGAAATTGAGGAGTATAAAATACTAAGATCATCAAGGTTTGAGTCAATACTGCAGGAGGTAGATTCAGGGTCAGGATGACACGTTTTGGAAAATCCACAGAAAATAGAGAAAGGTACACATGATAAAGCGCTCAGTTATAATTGAGATGTGATGGTCTTAAATAACATTCAACATACTGGTTAAGTTTACTACAAAAGAGGCTAAAAGAACAATGGGAAAGAATCAACTAAAGAATCACAGTTTGGAAGAAAACTTTTTTGAACAGTAAGAAGACATGGATTTGCATATCCTTTCCTGGGGGAAAAGATGACCAAAAAGTGTAATGGGTGAAAGTACTGATTTTCACAAATGAAAATTCAAACAAAGAAAATGAGTCTAACAGATACTAAAAATTAGTTTCAAGTTTAAATAATATTCTGAACTGAAATAGTTTTAACAGAAAATCACTTCTTTATCATTAACAGATGATTTTTTTTTTGAATTCCTAAAAGAATACATTAGATGTCCTACCAAAAAGGATTCAAAGTGTTTGGAAACCCCGGGTCAAAAATATTTTGGTTAAAAACTCAAGTTTTGCTCACATTCTCTAATTGAGAAAATCGCCATTTCTCTACTTTTTAACTAACATTAAGCAATAAGGCTGTTGCTCGAGAAGATACTAGTGGGTCACCATCAACTTTATGCAGCAAAAACCAGAGAAAAGGTATTTTCTGATGAAAGAGGCTCCGAGAGCCAGTTGGTCTTTCACCAATCCTTTGCAACTCGATCCTCTGCCTTGATTTCCGCTCCAGCTCCACAGACGGGCCTTCCCAGGGCATGGGCATTGCCCAGCAGACCCCATCTCCCAGGCAAAGAGGTAGCCTTGGGGTGCCATTTGATATATCCTGGAATACCATCTTCTTCCAAAAACAGATCCTGCCCTGGCTCTTAGCTTTAGTCTTCAATGTGCAAGCTTTGTTTCTGAGAAGGGGTCAAAATAAAATCCATTTCCTGAGACAATGAGGAAAGCCTTGAATTCGGTGCCGCCGTCATCAAGCGCTGTGGGCATCTTTGTCTGAGAGGTGCTGGCCTCACCTAGACAGGTTAGGGTCAGCCGAGTGGGGGTGGGGCTGGGGAGTGGGCGTGGGCATGGGGATCTCAGCCTTAGGAGTCCTCCAAGTGTCCCCAGGCTGGCAGGGTGGTGGGAGGCCTGGAAGCAAGACAAGGGTGTAGAGGAACCTTAGTCAGCCCTGTAACATTGTCTAAGTCCACCCCAGCTAAAACATAGGCTACAATTAGTGTTTTCAGGACAATAGTAATTTTACATCATAAGTTAGATGATAATGATAGATAGATAGATAGATAATGATAGATCAATCCATCAATCAATAGATAGATAATGATAGAGATAGATAGCCAATCTTTGGACAACAAATGCGATTTAAAAGTTGGTTATACTTCACTTTCCTGCTTATATTTCAATTATTTACTTGATTATTTTAACGTAAGTTACCTGGGTGGGAGATTCTGAAGAATCCCTTCCCTCCAGTTTGGTACAAATCATGAATTGTGGCTTCACAAGGTTTCCATCTTACTGAAACGCATTTTTCCTTAGGATGCTATCTTTTTTCTACCCATTTTGTCACTCATTGTCTTTCATTCCTAGAATCTCATATATTGGCTATGGAATTTATTTTGTTCCTTGGCCTCTTGTCCATCAATGTGCTAGCTATTAGGATTGTGTTTTGGTTTGCTAAAGCTGCAGAATGCAGTATACCAGAAGTAGGTTGGCTTTTACAATGGGGATATATTAACTTACGATTTACAGTTCTCAAGCTGTGAAAATGTCCAGCTGAAGGTACCAACAGGACGATGCCTGGGTTCTGAAGACAGGCTGCTGGTTTCGGGGACTCCTCCATCACAGGGAAAGGCACATGGCCAATGTCTACTGTCCTCTGATCCTGGATTTTGTTGCTTTCAGCTTCTGGCTTCAGTGGCTTCCTCTCTGAGTTTCTGTGGGTCTTCTCTTAGCTTTCACAGGGCTTTACTCTGTGAGCTTCTCTTAATTTCATCTCCAGCTTCTATACATGTTTTATCCTCTTATAAAGGACTCCAGTAAAGGATCAAGACCCATCTTAAAGGGGCTGGGTCACATCTCCATTGAAATAAGCTGATCAAAATGATCCCACCCACAATAGGTTTGCACTCACAAGGATGGATTAAAAGAGAAAGGTCTTTTGGGGGTACACAACAGCTTCAAACCCCACAGACTGCCTTTTGCAACTGAGCATGTAAAATTTTACAGACCTTTCTTAAAATAGGCCTACATTACTCATATTCTAGTTACTCTTATACTTGTGAACCTACTAATCTCTTCTTTAAAACTGAGGTCGTTCAGTTTTTCCCTTGTCTTGATGCTGCAGATTCAAATCCAAGACCTCTGTGGCATTCAAGGGATGCCTTTCTTCCTCTCCCCTAAAATGGAGCAGTCACAGGGTGAGCCATTACCAATTCATCACCTCCTGGCTCCAAGTCCACGCTTCATGGCCTGCTTGGCAACAGCGGAGCTGGGTCCTGTAAACCATTCTCGTTTGCCACTTGCGCGATGCTGGTATTTATCAGGAGATGGTTCTGCCAGAGTGCTGAAGAAGGGGCTTCTCTTCCTGTTCTGGAACGTCCTTCCTCTCTACAAGCTTCTGCAGCAGGAGCAGCTTCTGCAGCTCCACCTGCTCTCTGCACCCAGTAGTCGGCAGCACAAAGCACGCCTGGTGGCAGCTGTGAGCTGAGTCCTACCACCTCCCTGGGCACGCGGAGCATGAGTTCCAGTGAGTCCCACAGCCTCGTGTTCAGCAGAAGTGTCCTCTGTCCACCGAGCTGCAGCCATCCCTCCTCCAACAAGTTTTGGATCCCAGCCCTGGGTGGGATTAGTCCTTCCATGGGTGCTTTACATTTAGTCCTACAGCTTCGATTTCTCTTCACCCTTAGCAGGAGCCCCATGATTCCACCAAAAACACCTTATTATGGCTCATAAGTCTATATTAACCCTACCCTGTTCAAAGTGCTTTGTGGTCTTGGTGTCTGGGCTGGCCCCTGAATTACACAGCTTTCCAGAGCCCATGAGGGTGGGTCCCATCATCAGTCTTCAATCCTTCCAGTGGACACAAAATGCATGATGAGGCAACCAAATATAAAGTGAGTTCATATGGCAGTGGATTTCTTAAGCCTTCCCTCTTACCTTTGAAGGACTACCTCTAAAATGTATAAGAATTGGAACATACTGGGTGTTAAACCAGTAAAAGAGGTGGAGATGGCTTATTTATCAAAAGAGTGCTGAGGTGTAAAGGATAACAAGTGCAGGGACCTTTCCTGCTCTCTTATGGAGCCTAAACACACGTAAAGAAGGATGCCAGCTCCAAGGTGCAGGCAGAACGCGTAACACATTGTCCCTACCTTCCAGGAGGCCTGATAGATGAATGCTGCAAGGAAGGAAAAACATCAGGCTTGGGATGCAAGATCTTCCTTGGGGGTGGGGGTGGGACTTCTTAACTTCAACCAAAAATCAACATTGCTGAAGTTTTAAAAGGTCACAGAACCGGTAAGGAGCGGGTGGTAAGGAAAACAGGCTGCTACTTCCAGCCTTCACTTTACATTGCATTGGAAAAGAGAAGAAAAAACAAAACAATGACGACCTTTAAGTACTTAAAAATCCTTAGGGAACTGAGGGTTTTAGGATGAAAAGAGTATTCCTGACATGATTGGAGACAGATCCTCCAACATGACCAAAATCAGCTAACGTAGGAAATCTCACTGGTAAAGTAGCTAACTTCCTTCTAAGAGGACGTGTGTTGGATACAAGCATCTGGCCTGATCGTGTCCGTTCCAGGGCCTGTTGTGCCAGGAATTAACTGACGACTAAGTCCTTTCCTGGAAGCTGCCCCCTCACTCTCCCAGAACCATCATCTGCTTGTTTCTCAGCTCCCTTGGAGCTCAGCGTGCTGTCTTTTGGGACCGCTGTCCCCCTTAATTTGAAATGCCAGCTTCCCTGGCTACGTCATTTGCACTCTAGGTTGGAAGGTATTTGGTCCCAGGACCCTGGCGGGGGGCCCAGAGAATGAGGAGCAGCTTCAATTGAGCTTGAATGGAAACCAACTGACCTTTACCCCAGCTGAAAACTCAGCGAAAATCTGAGCTTTCAAAAGGAGCTTAAACAATTAACCCATTTTATGAGTTCTGCTTAGGACACTTCTGAGTTCTGAACCATTCCCTATACTGCTTGTACTTAAAACAGGCAACCATGTATGCCTTGCCCCGATTCTGACATCAACTGCCATTGTATCATATCTCACTTGGGTCAACAAGTTTAATGTTTTGTTATAAGGGTGATAGGAAGAAAAAGAAAAACACATACTCAGTCTGACTCCCTGTTTTTGAACTTTTACTCTCTTTCGTACATCAAGACAAGAGCGATGCAGCAAGGCACACTGGCTGAGCGTCCCCTCTTCTATTTGGAATTCCTCAAACAAATTGTCCTGGTTTAAGACGGGGCGGAGATGTGTTCATCTCCCCGGAATTGTTTTCGGCCGGCTCAGACTCTCACGGGGCTCACGGCGGGGCTGCCACAGGCTGCTGTGCTCATTCAGAGCGAGGCTGGTTCCCCCCAATTCACTGGCTCTCGCACCACCCATCATTTATTATCCTGAGGCCAGCTTTTGGACGTGCTATTTTGTGAGCGAGCTGGGAAGAGGGTCTCCATTTTTGCGAGCAAGCCGGGGACTGGTCCCCTTTGTCTGGAGCTGCGGGAGATGAACACAGTTGGCATGGCCTCGCATCTCGCTTGGGAAAGAGCTCACCATCCCAGCACAGACACACAACACACAATGCAGGAACAGTCAGCCTCATCTCTGCCACAATATCTGTTCACGTCCCTAGAAAAGTTGAAAGCCTCGCAGTCCAGATGACAGAGTAGCCGCGGAAACGGATTCCCAGGAGGCATTCATTTAGGGGCTTTCACTAGGGACCAGCCTTCCAGTGCGTGTGATTTTCTGTGTCTGCCACAACCCAAGTTGCCCGTCTAATGAAATGACTTCCATACACACGGCTCTGTCCACGGCAGTGTGTGAATGTCATTTCCTGTAAGGGTGAAGGGAAACGTGTGCAAAAATGACTCCACAATAGGACGGCTCTCTGGGACTTTTTAAATCATCTCAGTGGTGGAAATGCAAACACGCATGTGACAAATATACACCAGGATTTGTGAACGGCATGTACAATCAAAGGGACACAAATATTGGGGAAAGGACTGAAGTACAGGCAGGTTTGAAGAAACCAAATTAGGTTCTACCCAATTTTTATCAATTAATATTATAAAACTAAATTATCTCACCCCTTCCCACTTCGTGATTAGCTGTTGTATTCCCATAAAAGTTATATTTTGGGGAGCGCATCTCAATCTCAGCACAATGAGAGCTTTGAAGGGAGACAATTGACAGGAGAGTGCCATGAGGAAACCATCAGAGACAGATGTGAGGGGCCAGAATCGTGTGGATGTCTGAGGATGACTCATCTCAGTCCATCTCTTGAATTTTCACAAACCCAGTTGCTCCTGTGTCAGGCGGGTGGAAATGCCCATTAGTGAGGCTCACACCTAATGCGGGACCGCCAAGGAAAGGCGCCGACTTCACGCCATCGACAGGGTATCCGGGCCCAAGGTGACTTGTGCTACTTTAGAGCGTTCTGGAAAGAAGAGGAGACCTACACCCCTCCACTTCCTGACCTGGAGCGAGACCCTGATCCGGTCTCTTTCTGCCCCCCTTTCCCCAGCACCCCACTGCTCAGGACACCCGCCTCCGTGCTGTGAGAAGCTGGTTCCAGCTGGGGTGCGGTCCCAAGGGAAGCTGACCCTCGGGCCCTGCGGATGGTGCAGGGAGCAGATGGGAGGGTCCCTCCAGGAGGCAGGCTGGGGAAATGTGGGGGCACCCCTGAGCCTCACTTCCTGGCTCACCCATCTGTCTGGAAACCCCTCTCTCAGGAATGTACCCCCTTCCCCTGTACACACAGCCACCAAACAAGACAGAGAGAGCTAAACACGTTTAGCATCAGGCATGAAAGGTCTCGGATAGGAGCATGCTCTGCGCTTCTACAAACGTGCTAACCCCCTGTGGGTTACTGTTAGTGTTAGGGTTAGGGTTAGGGTTAGGGTTAGGGTTAGGGTTAGGGTTCTCTCCCTATCTGAAGGTTATGGATAGTAGTCGTTCCTACCAACCTTAAAATCTGTAAATATTCTAAGTTCTGAGCTAAAATAATAGCAATAGACTTTAAGCTGATAAACCATGCAGACTTACTGTCTTTTTTTCAGTGCTCCTGTGACAATTACGTTTTCTTTCCTTAAAATCACTTACTGGGCTGTTGTGTGGGGAAAGTACACAAGTTTCTCTTCTTTAGAATGCGTGTATTTGCAAGCAGGGTCTATGCATTATTTCTCACATCCTCAGAAGTGTTAACTGCTTAATAGATATTTGGCTTTTGCATGAATACCATTTTTAAATGGAGCTTATTTTTTCGATCTTCATAATTGGTTGCATACTTCTGCTTGTGTGAAAATTGAAAAAAAAAGCTTATTGAACTACTCTTAAGAGTTTGCTTTAGTGTTTCTTTTAGCAAAGATTTTCCAGGATTTAAATTTACTTTTAAAATGAAAAGAAAACATATAATGCAATCATCTTTACTGATGACTTCCTATTTGATACTGTCCGGACACTTAGTGCTCATGTGCCGTGATACTGAACAGTGTAACTGTCCCAATTAATCAGTATAACTGGTGATAGCTTCTTATTACCTTGGTTTGAAAAGAGAAGGTATAAAATTCAATAGAAACTAAAAAATGACAGTTTAATACACAGGAAGGAGATTTTATTAGTTGTCTTCTGGCAGAATATAATAAGCAAATGTTTATATCTCATAAGTGCTATGTGAAGTGAATTTGCAAATGAATGCATTGCTTTGGGGACTCTTGGGATTTAGAGATTATTTAAAATAAGAAACATGCACTAGGGAATTGCCCAAAGTGAAGAATGATGAATAAGAAAAAGCTAACCGTGAAATACGGATTTCCCGTCCCTCTCTATCACCCTCTTCCGTAAAGCTGATAATTAACCACTTAACCACCCCATGACGTGGGATGAGATGGCACACCCCTTGCTTGCTTATTCGGAGCATGGAGGAGTGGATGAGATGATGTCAACTGTCTCCTGCAGCTCTAAAATGCATCGTGCGTCAAGGATGGCGTGTCTTCCCTTAGCTCGTGCCTGGTGACAGGCTCAGACACTTCCCGCTCGGCTGATGGGCTGATGCTGAGCCACCCCTCACACCTTCCTTTCTCATCTGGGCCTAGCCTGGGTAGCTGGAACAGGTACTCCAAGCATGGCCACTCAGAACAAATGTCCAAAGCTACAAATCCTCTATTACCAGGAAGTTAACAAATGTCTCTTGATTTCAAGGGTGAGACAGAGTCTTGATCTCACCTGCATGTGGCTTGTTCCTGGGTCCCTATCATTGCACAGTTTCCTTCATTTGTGTCACCTCCGTTCCACCAACCTTCCCTCTGATTCTTCCTGTGTTAGCTCCAGTGTTAACTCCACAACTTGCACGGGTCCTCCAGGGTTTAAAACATACCTGAAACACAATAGGTGCTCAGTAAGTAATGGATTGACTAGTACCTTCCCCAAGCAAAAACTAAATACTCCTATAAAAGCGTATAAAATAAAAATACATAAGATGATGGCAGGTGAACCTTTGAGGTTCACATCCCTCTTATTTCCCCCAAAATCTGAAAGTGATCTTCAGCCGATTATGGAAGGTCCTTTTGCTGTTTCAGTCCATCAGGTATTTTTTTGAGCAGGTGTGAAAACCATCTGACAACTGGCAAGACTGGAAAGGCACAATAATGCACTGAAGTTATACGCATCAAATATGCAAAAGCCACGGAAATACACTTCAGTGACTTTCTGGCATTGCAAACTTGATTCTATGTCCTATTTGGATCTTAAAATCATTTTAAATATGAACATATATAGCCACTTGGAAAAGAAAGATGCAAGGAGTAAAACAATAAACATCTTGCCTGAAACCTGAAGATAATTCATTAAATAGTTTGAGAAGGTTGGGTAAAACCCATGCGCTTGGAAAGGGAAACAGCTTTTGCTCCTCCAAAGTAGTTTTAAAGGATTTATATTTTGTCTTCCCTGTCCCCTTTTCACTTGTAGGTGGTAAAGTCTTGGGAGTTCCCAAAGCACTTCTGAGTTTGCTTCCCTCAGACAGCGAAAGGAGACGCACCTGAGAAAGGGAATGCACACCTGGACTGTGACTTCTCTCTGAGGTGCAGCATCGCTAGCAAGTCATAAACAGTGAAGTGCAGAGGCAGATAATAAAATATATGTGAGACTCATGCCCTTGACCCTTCCCTCATAGGTACAAGACAAGCGTAAGACAAGCACATTAATCACATTTGTCAATTTCTGTATAGCCATTATGGGACAAATAATGTCACTAGGCTAAGTTCACCATGTGTGTTATGTAAGGGTGGCATTTCATTTATGAATCTAGTGCTTAGTGAACCAAAATGCAACTTGAGGGAGTTTGAAGGGAAAATCCTGATTCATACCAACCTGAAGAAAAGCTTTCTTTGGGGATTGCCTCGGGTATAAATAAATACCTGTCATTCTTGCCCCAACAAGGACAATTCTGAAAGATTTTCCCAGCTCCAAAAGTCCATGGGGCATTGGCCGAGACCTTCTCTGCTCAGTTTTTCTCCCTGATGAGTTCTACTTCCATCCCCTCCATTCCACGTGGGGTCCCCAGAGCATTCCCTAAAAACACCGCCTAAGTCTGCTATTATCCTGACTTGTTTAACTACTCTGCACATTCATTTGCCCAGAGGACAGACACCTGAACCCTAATTCCAGGCCGAGGATCTGGACCACTGGACACCAATGACCTTTGTAAAATATAAATCTGATTTTTTGCTTCTCCTTTATTCAAATAAAACCTTAGCCAGATGTGTCAATCTTTCCTTAGATTTATTTGCCACAAATAATTTGCCACAAAACCTCAATTTCTTGACAGTAATGCAAAATTATATTTAGGGAGAGTATATAGCTTTTTTCTCATATAAAGGTAGGCGTGATAACTTTTCCAGCTTTCTGCCTCCAAAGCAGAAGCCAGAAGTCATCAATACAATTTTTGAAAGATAAAATGAAGGGATGAGAGTGACTTTTTCTACCAGAGATGAAGACATATCAACAAACTACTAAGGGACATGAGTGACATTTCACACAGTAATAGATGCATAGAAGGAAGGGAATGGAGAGCACAGAGGACTGCCTTAGTTGGCCAAAGCTGCTATGACAAATAGCACATAATGGACTGGCTTAAAGCACAGGAATTTGCTGGCTGATGTTGGAAGGCTAGAAGTCCCAAGGCAAGGCTGTGTTTCCCCTGGAGCTGCAGTCTTCAGCCACATGGCAATGTTCTTCATCTCCTGTGGACTGCTCTGCTTTCTGACTTCTCTTCATAGGAGAGGAATGTGGGCTGAAACGAAGAGGCCGTGCCCAGCTCTGCATGCCCTCTGGTCTCTGTGATGCACCATGAGCAGAACATGCCCAGGTAGCCATTAACCCTCACCCCCTGGACCCAGAAACAAGGATGCTTAGTCAAAGGTGAACCTGTCTGAACCCAGCCTGCACCAGCCCAACTGCTGCCAACTGTAGACCCATGAACATGGCAATATTTGTTTTCAAAACACTCTGGAATTTGGCAATTATCTGTCATCCAATGATATTTCATCATACATTGACCAATTTAGCCACTTTTGAAATATTCTGGCAATTTCTATTGGAAATACAATTGCAAGGGGTGCAAGGGTAGTTCAAGGGGAGAATTCTTGCCTGCCTTCCGGGAGATCTGGGTTTGATTCCTGACCCATGTGCTTCCCAAACAAATAAACAAACAAAACAAACAAAAATTCAGCAAATGATGTTGCAATAAGGGGATACTCACATGGAAAAAAAATGAAATGTGACCCCCACCATACAGCATAAAGAAAAAAGAAAAAGAAAAGAAATGCAATTCTGCATTCCCTATAATCAAGCAATTCCAACTAAGGTGTATTACAGAATTATTAGCACCTGTGCTATCTGAAAAAAATATAGAAAATATGAAACAATTGACTGATTATCAATAGGGGAAGGACAGATAGAGGTGATGGAACCACACCTTTGGAGAATGCATGAGAGTGTGCCACAAGTATGGAAAGTTCTTTAAAAACACTATGACATGCAAAAAGGGAACTGCAGAGCCATAAATATAGTGCAATGGTTTTTATAATTAAAAAATGCAAATCGACACTAAAATGTTAACTAATGTGTGCATGTAAAAGCACTAAAATGAGGGGAAAGAAACAAATACCTAACGATGGCTACACGTGGAGAGTAGAAGGGATATTCAGAAGGGAAGTCAGGCATTTTGAAGTGTCACTAATGTTCTAATTTCTCAAAAAATTAATAATATTCATATATTACTTGTATGAATATAAATGTAAATATGTGGAAAAGACTGGAAGCAAATTGGTCAAAATGCTATTGGTGTTTGATTTTCTGAGATATAAATGTAAATGATAGTTTATATGCATATATATTTGTGTGTGTGTGTCTGTGTATGTGTATAAACTTATCCCTCCAAACCTCTCCCCCACAGTAATATGTCCTGAAGTGAGGCAGTATTAAATTATAACATATATGATTGATTATAAGATATATAAACAAATATTGAATAATAAAGGTTTAAATTATTTCTAGTTTTCAAGTATCTATCTAGACAAATATGTTGATGGGCCTTCTCAGGTCTAAAAAGTGTCCCTTCCTAATGCCCAGTATTTGCGTTATGGGTTACGGTTATATGACACTCACTTCACTTTCAAAAATTGTGGAAACTTAGCTTTGTTGTTTTTATATTGTTTCTATTCCATGCTTAATTTTTTTTCCCTAGCTCATGAAAGTAAAACATTCTTGGAGAGTAGAATGCCATCAGTATCCTTTAACCCACTGTCAAAGTCACAAATGGAAACTTTTTGAGCATTTAATAGATATCTGTTCACTCATGTTTATACATTGACACTCAAGGAGTGAGTTCAGTGAAGGTGGTTAATTATTTCCCTAGATGGTTTAATTCTGTATTACTTAATAAACTCTGGTAGAGCAGATTCAAGCTGCTTATCAGCATGTGGGAAGAGACAGATTAAGAACTATTACACAGAAGCCATAAGGCTAAGTACCATCGTACCATTGGATTGGAATCTGCGCTGGTTCCACTCAGGTGCAGAGTCAGCGAAGCTTATGCGTCCCCTTTGATTTCTGTGCCACGTGTAGTCACAAAAGATCTGGTCGTAACATCGCAGTCTCACACTCACCAGCCTCCCGTGACAGTCAAGGCACCCTTCCTGGGAGACGGCGGAGGGCCTGTTTCCTGATGGCCAAGTTCAGTTTTGGGGAGACGGATTTTGCCGGTCACACAGGCAGATGTGTGGAGCCCGTCGGGCCTGGACACTGGCCTTCCCGGACACACAGACCTTGGAGGACGGGCTTCACCGAGGTGTCTTCAACAAAAGCATCACCTGAAAGGGCCAGAATCATGTTTTTGCTTTAGTTGTGTCAAATCCCGACTTTCCGTTTACCTCAGGCATGTTGGAAGCTTAGTTGGATTGCAGTTAATTATCCAGTGACGACTGTTTTCCTAAACTCATCTCTATCCAACCTAGAATCAGGGAACATTTTTCAAATATCTTTCTATCATAAGGATGACATCTCATCCAAATAAAACATATGGCCTAAATGATAGCTTGAGTTTTAAAACCTTCCATTGTTAATTTTTAAAAGTTCCACCCCACAGAAAAACCACCAAGTGTATGTGCTTTAATTAAACAAAAGACAGCGAGGATCTTTTTTCCATGGCCTTATAGCAAAGCACAGTGATGAAGCCGTATATGAACTTTCCTTCCCATCCCGACTCCAGGGCTCGCAAGAGATCTGCCCTTGCTGGTGAGGTTTTAGACGTGGAAGTCTTCAAATCTCTCCAAGCTCAAGACAAGGACAGGAAACAAACTGGGATTGACGTGAGACATTAGAGAAGTCAATCCTCTATTTTGAACTGTTCGAAACCCATTTTTATAGGGCTCCCATCTTATAAATAAATCTCATTAGAGAGACTAATACTCCTTATCTCTCGGGTTCTCAGGGCCCTATGTGGCACTCACTGGGAGGTCCCCCTCTGTCTAACCAAAATGCCATCTTCTAAGTAGAACGGGCCTGTGTTGTATGCTCACCATCTTTGCTATGACTTAGTCCTACACAGATAGAGGATATGGAGAGAAAACACAGGCATTATTTTGGGTTGGACAACACATGCGCCATGGAGCCATTCTCCGTTTCCCCAGTGTCTGACCTACGTGAAAGAGCATTAAAGGTCTGGCCCTTCTGGAAGGATGTACATTCGCTCCCCAGGGCATGGGACAGTCTGTAAGGAACTGCTGAAGCCTGTCCTCATCACAGCAGAGCTTGGTGGAGCCCAGAAGCAAACTCTTTCTCTTCTCTGCAACCGTCTTCTTGACCTGCATGTCGGTCAAAGCACACTGACCTACACTGGCGCGAGATGAGAGCAGGTCTTCTCCTCCACCTCCTCCCCCTTTCCCTGGCCATACTGCACTGGGCGGTCCCTCTCCCCCTGCCACCCGTCCTCCAGGGCAAGTGCCCTGCCTCTCTGCCGCTATCCCTACTGGACTCCACCCACCTCCCTCTCGCCGGCGAATCTTCCCCCTGCCTCCCCACCCCCTCGTTCCTCCCTGGACTTCTCTAGATGGCGGCATCAACAACCTGGCCTCTCCCACTACTGCCTGGCACATACTTCACGCTAAAGCAGATTTCGCTTATGAAGATAAAAATGTACATTT